>JAODUK010018226.1:0-26436 GCA_027564635.1 Typhlichthys eigenmanni
GAGAGAGAGAGAGAGAGAGAGAGAGAGAGAGAGAGAGAGAGAGAGAGAGAGAGAGAGAGAGAGAGAGAGACATACGGACATCTTGGCTCCTCTTTGAAGTGGTGCTGTCCGACAGGGATAACTCTTAGCACCTGCCACCTGGTTATTTGCTTTGTATGTTAACATATATTATACATGTACTGTATCACAGCAACACGGAAAGCATTGTATAGCATGTGTAGACCATGTATCTTCACGTAAAATAAATCTGATTTGATAGAGAGTAAAATTGCTGCCTAATACATGGTGTAATCTAGATTATCAAAGGTCAAAGATAGAAGCCCCCACCCACACCCCGCCCAGCCGTAGCATCACAGACATGTGACTGGACCTTCACATGGGGTCTAACTAGAGGGGTCTTAACAATATTACTTATTTATCTCAAGTATGGCAGATCACAGTGGGGGAAGAACATATTATATACACATTTTCAGCTAATGGAATTTTTAATTGGGAAATAAATGCAGCCTAAAAGCACTGCTAAAGTACTTTTGGCTAATTTGTGACTTTGCCAAAACAAAAACATTTCAAATACCTTTTTGTCCATGGAGAACCAGTACGGTAAAAATGAATCAATAATTATTTTACAGGCTCTGGAGTTAAATGTAGAGCCACACTAGCTGTTTAAATCATAGTGACTCACAAGCTTGATGTTTAATATAGCCTGCTACACAATATAAATGCTACATCAGCAACATAAGGCTGTACTTATATGTGTTGCTATTCAGATTCATAAAGCTACACTGATTCTCGGGTGTGCTGTTTTCTTTTCAGAAGATTGAATATAAATGCCATCCTTGTCATTAACAACGACAGCCACACTGACGGTATCAACATGTATCAGAGTGAAAGCCTACTGTACAATATGCAGAAGAGATGGTGGGGAGGAAATTGTTTTATCCTTAACCTGTTTCATCCAAGGCCAAAGAGAGCATAAAAAGTGGTTTAGCCTGCATATGCCAGAGCAGGGCTGGTACTGTTCACGCGACACGGATCAGAGCATGAAGCTGTCTTCAAAGGCACTGGGGATGCTAGAGTAAGCGTGTGTGTGTGTGTGTGTGTGTGTGTGTGTGTGCACGCGCGCGTGTGCTTTTCTCGTTTAAGAGACCACAGTGGGACACACTGAGCACAGCTGTTGACATGAGACGCAAAGTGCAAGGCAACTCAAAGTCACACTGGCATCGAATGCAGGCAGTGCTTTGATTTCCCCAAAACTACTTCCAGCTTTTGTTTTACAATAATGTTGGCTCACATGAGACTTGGGAAAACATTCAGGAAACTGGTAGACAAAAAGATGGCTGCCGGTGCTCTAACACACTTGCAACAGATATGGCCATTCTAAAGCCATGATTAAATGTAAAGTCAGCAACACTGGGGTGAAAACAAAAGACTGTTGCTATTTACACCTAATCCTAGCAAAATACCTCTCCCTTCAATGCCATGGGGTGGGTTCTGTAGCTCTGCCTCCCTCCCAGCTGAACACACATGGCCAAGGCTGTGATAGATAGTTTTGTCTATGACACTTTGTTTGTGTTCACATTTACAGAATCAGCGCTGTGTAGAAGCGCTGGGCCATTTTGTCAGCGCGCACACATCGGGCAACTAGCGGACCGTAAGTAGATATTCTCAGAGTTTGACAAACAGTGTATTAGCATACAATAGCTGACTCCACCTTTACAAGAGAGAGCAAGACAAACCAAAATGACTTGAGCAGAAGATAGGATAATAAAACTATCGACGCGCGGAGCACCTCAGTCTGCTCTTCGTTCTTACGCAACCCTCCCAGAGCAGTGTACATCAGACCCCCATGGGAGCCATGTGGCTGCATGGGTCCAAGGCTCTTCTTTCCAAACAGCTAGTCACAAAGGGGTACAAAGCATTCTGGAGGCCTGTGGCTTCATATACCACATCCAGATGCTCTTTTTGTAGTAGCGTGAAGTTGTGTGCAACATCTGCCACATGGGGCAGCATTGAGCTCACTGTACATTCTGTAGATCCCTACGTGCCTTATGTTAAGGCACGGCACTGAGCAGGCGCTTACTGCATGCTCAGGTCAACTTTTGTCTATGCCATTTAAAAAGAGTGCTGTATTCTGTCCATGTATGCTATTTTGGAAATACCCTGCTTGAAGCAGTAGGGCAGATACAATCTAGAACACAAAGCAAGGCAAAGAAGGGATTAAGAGAAAGAGATATTAGTCTGATGTTTAATGAAGTTCCAATGAGCTCATAGAGGCATATGAGGAGACTACAATTCCTGATAGTATCTGCAACAAATATGTTCTTGTTGTGTGTATGAACATCCCACGTTTTAGCACCCATCAAATGTGATTATGACAGAGCAGTTGTGACTAATGTAATTTGATTACACAAAGAAGTGTATTCTCTAGCTCCACAATGCCGTATAAAGCTTCGTAAGCTATTATGCCAATATATTGTCCACAATATGAAGTAAATACAGATAGATCTTTTCTGATATTGAAATATTGAGATGCAATCAGCCCTCCGACATATTCAGCACTATTAGGACCCTTGTAGGCGAGGCACTGCAGGAGGTGATCTCTGAAACCCACGAGGCGATAGGAGGTATGACTTAATGAAGACAGCTTCTAGGGAAAAACATGGAGGAGGTGATGAAAGAAATGGGTAGGAGTCTGCAGCTGAATGATAGAGGATTCTCTCTTATCAGATGAGGGATTTGCAGCACACGCACACACACACACACAGACCAACCTAAAGCCTTGGGTTTTATGAGCTGCAATCCTTCCATCCTTCCGTCACACGCTCCATCTCTCCTCATCCCCCCACTTCCTTGCTTCCATTGCCCCAGGCATGTGGGTGGGGCACGGATGATTGATGTGCATGTTGTAATGACACTGTCCTCAAGCTACACTTAGCATCATACAAGTGCATTAGCAGCCTATTGGAAATCCTGCTTATTGGCATGACCCGGTGTCCAGCCAATATCCCAATACACAGTGCTATATTCGACAGCTTCAAACCTCAGTGCTGCAAAGACAATTCAGCGAGGAACGCTGTGTACCGTTTATTTATGCCGCAACTACAATGGCACAGTGCTTATTAAAAACAATGTGTGTGATACACTCACACATTGGGTGATAACATACGCAGGATAATAAAACAATAATTTTCTTTATAATTTTTTCCTCTGACATGTAGACAACACATTATTGTCTTGAATGAAAAAATGTGATTAATTGAATCTTATACTGTAGTTATTTCTTGTGTGAGTTATTTTACATACAGGCTTTCATTTGAATTTGCTTTCAACAAACTTGAATTCAGGAATATATAACCTTTATGAATCCGGCAATAAAAAGCGTTTTACACTATAGTTTGATATATAGTAAAACTATAGTTTACACTATAGTAAAACCATTGGATGTTTGTTCTGGGCTAGCCACAGAATTTCAGGAAGTGGAATAACTTTGTCGAGAGAATGGATGCCATACAAAACATCAGATCAATGCTAACTGGGTTGAACTACAATCTCTCCAATTACATTATTTGAGGTTTGGTTTGTTTTCTCACATGCAGTAGCGAGCATACAGAATGATTGCAGATTATGTGACATTTAACAGCAATCAACAGCTGGTGGCCGGTGTGATTGTCTTTTTTTTATGTTTCCTTAAAGTGTAGGTCCAAAAAGGTCAAGAGCCACTGTGATATTGATCATCCCTGGCTTTAAAACAGACAATTGCCTTGCAGTGTTAGTGTGTTAACCCCATAACTGTCTAATAAACACCTGACAGCGTAACAAGCATATTAAAACTTGATCCATATTTGGAACACTTTCTTCATGTAATCCATCGTATCCGATGACGACCTCGACTTTGTGAGTCTTTCTGAGACTGAAGTCCAATCTGTGACCCACAGAGCCTGTTGTACACAGGACAGGTAAAGCCACTAGTTTGGTGTGTAGGTGCAGTTCTGGCTTCATGTCTCTTAAGATCTTTCTGCTTCCGCTGTCCACTTCTGTCTTCTTCAGACTGTAGCACTCCCTGCCGGCAGAGCTGCCACCAGGTGTGGCGTTCAGCCGCAGTGTCCTCCAGTCAAAAGGGGTTCACACACCGCACTTTTAACAGTTGGTCCTTGTAGCGTTTCTTCTGTCCCGCTACTGAACAGTAGCTCTGGGTCAGCTCAGGTGTAGCTGACCATAACCAACCTTACGCAGCAAGCGCTCCTTTGGCATCCTGATGACGTGACCAAACCAGCGAATTTGGTGAAGTTGATAGTGGCCTCCATACTGAGACAGTTGGTGTTGCAGAGTATTTCAGTGTGGGGAACTCAGTCACGCCAGGTTATCCCTAGATGCACTGTACACACCTTTAGTAAAACACCTTGAGCATCTTCAGGTGGCGACTATACGCAGTCCATGTATAACAGCTGTAGAGGAAAGTTGTGATAACCACTACACACATACGTTTGTGTGAAGCTTTAGGTCCGTGTTTTGGAAGACCCTTTTTCGGAGCTTGCCAAATGCAGCTGATACCTGGTGTATCTGATGTTGTGTTTCCCTTTCTATACTGCAGTCATTAGAAAGAAAACTGCCCAGGTATTTGAGCGATGGAGGAGTAGATATCCAATGCCGTATTACATTTTCAGAGAGGGTAGTCTGCCATATGTCCTTGCAGCAGTTGTAAGGATGGCTTGCAATTCTTCTGGTGTGTGGACCACAAACGCACAGTCATCTGCATACTGTGGCTCAATGATATGCTAAGATTGTGTCAATTCTCTGTTGGGGATTTGGAACACCAACAAAGAATTGAATCTCCTCATCATCACAATTAATAACATTAATAGCATCTAAATTGAGCCCCATTGGTTGCTTACGTTTTGCTTTAATTCACTAACCAAGTTTACAACTAAGTTTAGCTATGCAAAGTAACAATCACTCTCAGTGTAAATGTGAGGCACAGTTACCCCAATTACAGTGAAGAGCTGTGAGAATTGGGAATGGTTAGGGGCGATATGTGCTATTGTTCACAAACATACTTCTGATGGATGATAAAATAATTAACTTAAATGTATTTTTAGTTTTTATAAATAAAAACAATCATTTTTTCTTTGTGGCATGAGGAGATACAATCCAGACCGACACTTTTACCTTGTTCAGAGACAGGTTCTACATGTTCTACAGTCATAGAAATGACCGTAGTGCTCGCCCCACAAACTCTGCTGGAAGTCTCTATCATTTTAAAAAAAGAAAGAAAACTAAGGTTGAAACAACTTCTTCAAGGTTATACCCAGAATCCAAATGCACAATGCCCGTCCATCTTCACCATACCCCAGTTCTGTCACCGTCCTGAAATTGTTTTCCTTATTGGGACAGCACTGAAGGAGGAGCACTGAACAGAGGTCAATTTCTTACCCAAATGTGGGAGAGAGATGGCCTACTGCGCATTCAAGCCCAGGCCATTTAACAGTGCGGGCAGTGCCAATCTGGGCTTATAGTCTTTAACTCTGACCAACTGCCAATTAGGCTGCCCCTGGATGGAACTTTTAGGTTTCAACCTCATGGAGTACATTTTGCAGGGTGCACTCCACCCAAGCCTCAGCTATATAATTTAAATAAGGTTGAAGGATTGTCTCTCTGTATGTCATATTCTCTCTCCGTATCCTTCTCCTTCTCTCGCTCACTTCATATTTATATATTCTGGTTTTTATCTGATGTTGCCTGTATTTATCTGGATGTATCTCTACAGCACAGTTTATGTTTTAGTCCCAATCTTAGCTAACCCCTACTGTATAGTACACATCTATCACTTCCCATCTGCCACAGTACTATTGTAACGTATGTATCACTAATGAGTTGCGAGACAAACACACTGCACTTACTAGTTAGTCTATATATGATTATAAATGTGTTCTTCCCTGTTGGTGAGCTAGATAATGCTAGGTCATACTGTGATAAGAAGCATGACTTCGTTAAAAGACAATGCAGCACTCTTGTTCAGATATTTGGTTCCCATTAGAGCCTGTACTGGCATTTCAAAAAGGCCACAGAGTTCACGTTGGGCACAGTGCTCAATACTACCATTCTATCCTGGCAGGCAGACAAGCTATTCAATATGACTAGCAGCAAAATATTTGATGGGCCTAATAATTCACTATTCATTCTAAATGGAGGCTGAAATCTCATGCAAAGAGAGACATCTTAAATAACAGCGGTTTCCCTTAATAATCATTGTATGCCTCAGGGAGAAAACCACATTGCAGCATATGTAATGACCTACCACTTCTGCCCAGTGCCCATCAATGTTTCTCTTGGTAGCAAAAACAAAATTATTTAAAGCTGCTGCCTGCCAATGCACTCGTAGTAGCAAGAGGCGCCTGTCTGAGATACTGGAGAGACTGGACTGGAATATAAGACGCGTAGTATACACTAGATCTTTGTCGAAGACCAGTGCCCCATTAAGCCATGGGTGGGTTGACCAGTATCTTATGACCTAGTACTTATGACTGAAGAAAATCCATCCCGTTGGGTCTGGTGCACAACATTTCGTGAAAGTTAACGAACACACGCATATACTGTACGCGTGAATGAAACTGTGGAGAAATGTTAAAGTCATACAGTAAATACCATACGAACTCAATGCCCTCGTACCATTATGGTTTAGGAAAAGAACAGGTGAATGGTGAAAAAGTTACGAAGATGATAAGGAAATTGGTACAACTGAATTAATGAACACATTAATGGATTAATGCATGAATGTATGAATACATGAATTAATATATGTATACTACAAGACATTCACAAACATAACTGAGCATACATCATGATGAGGCTCTACTGAATGTACTGTATGCAACACTAGCCATTGCTACGTATTCTTAATTTAAATGATGCATATATCCTCATCATACTGATGAGGGGGGGGGTTAGTGAGAAGGTTTCCTGAGGTGACTTCTGCCTTCGACGTGAGTTCTGCATGAACTACACTCACTGCTAAACATAAATTCATCCAGCTTCAACGTACGTGAGCCAACTTTCCAGAATGATATTGCACAGATATATAGCAAAACACACGGGCAGGCATCCAACCAACTGTAGGACACTGTATCATTTGAACAACATCCCATTTGACAGGATTCTATATGTGACACAAAGGCAGATTGTTGCAGAAAATACACAATGTCATTAAAGAGTTTGAAGAGTAATAAAGAGTGCATGCCTTATGCACATCCATTGGTGCAACTGGTTCAGCAGACTTTCAGGCACCTGGTGCCAGCAAGGAGCGAGACAGCTGAGAGCCAGCAAGACAGCTGCTTCTTGGTGTGGATCAGAGGTGTTCCCTACAAATAATGGTCTGTCCTCAAAGTGAACTGGTTATTCTCTTTCATCCTTGCAGTGTACCTCCATGCACCCTGACATAATGCATGTCAGAGTATAAATCATGGAAAACGTATGATGTTACCATATATATATTCTAGGAGTACAGTATTTAAGTGAATATAGAATACACTTGCACCCAAATGAAGTTGCAGTGGGTGTTTTTTAAACCTTAAAAAAATGAATGACGTATTTAGTTTTCTATACAATGATACAAATCGCTGCATGTCTGCATTCTCGGCTAACTTTACAGGCCTATATGGGGGTAGGCGGGCCTACTAGGTTTTGTTATGATGATCCCAGCACATCATAACGGCCCATACTGTGAACCGTAGTAGGCTATTATGCTATTATGTAGTAGACTAGTATGGTTGGCGTATAGCCTACAACAAATGATAGGTCTACTACGGATTACTTTGACTAAAAAGGTGCTGCTTCGCTCAGCGTTTGTTTCACGTTCTGAATATACTGTACGAAAGAATAAACAGTTCCGTCCATATCCAAAAGGTTCGCCACATATCACGAATAACGTCGAAATTGCGAGAACCGCGGATCCTCTCCAAACACACCTGATAAAGCACACAGTCCAAAAGGCCAATTTTTATTCGGACCTTTGTCATCCAAAAACGATGATGACAGTTTAAGTGCTCAATACGTGGAGCACGCTTCCCTACAGCATCCGACGCACCCATACGCATCCACCCATTTACTCTGGTGGGTGGGTGTTTATCATTTTAGACATATTATAAATGCGATGCATCACAAGTGGCAAAGATACCGGAGCAGGCTCGCCCCTTTTTCACTTACCGGATTTGAAAAACGCCGCTATGTCTGCCGCGTCCTTCGCTGCCTCATCCAGCCCTTCTGCTGCGCTCATCGCTGCAGCCGAGTATGCGCCTGCCCTGCTATAAGAAATGTCAGCACGCCTTTTATTTCACAGTAAATGGAAACGCGATGTCTTTCATTGAAACGGATCTCGCCTAAGGTAGAGGTACTCTGTAAATACGTGCTCCCTAGAATAAGCGAGAATTCTGCTCCTCCATTTTGGCCGAGAAGGGAATTTATTTTATCCGACCGGCGGCGCTCCTGAGTTGGGACGTGAGAGAGGGGAGTGACAGTAAGAGAAGGCGGAGGTAGAAGGGGGAGGGCTATTCCTTTCCGAGGGGTGGGTGTGGGTGTAGGTGGGATATCCTGGGATTCCGTTTTGGCTTTTTGGTGCATTGTGCGCCACTCATATTTTATATTATGTCCGTGGCGCACATGATATAAAACGGCCCTTGACGTTTCTGATACTGTTCGCCATATGATGAAATGTGCTGGCTTGTTTCAGCAGTACAATTAACATTAGCATACTATGTAGCTTACTGTATAAATAACATGTTTTAACTGTTACAATTAAAAAGGGGCGAAGAAGAGAGAATTTCTTCATTACGTTCCTATGATCGTGATGAGAGTGGTGGTGGTGATGATGATGATGATGATGATGATGATGATGATGATGGTGTTGGTGGTGATGAGGTCATTTGCCCCACATCTATTTTCAACCAATTCTTCCCAACCCACTGCTTGCGTTTTAATGATGCAATGCTGCCCCCTACCTATCAATACGTTAAAAGACGCCAGAAATACAATTTCTGGTGTAAAAAAAAACTTTAGCCTATTGATGTAGACTATACTTACAGGTAGGCTACTGTAAGAAGTGCGATGCTATGTCCACTTAAAGGAGTGATTAATTTGTTATGGAAATCAATGATCATCATTCATTCATGATTCATGCAGATTTCATATTTCATTCTTCAACAGGGGCGTACAACAATTGCAAAAGTCTCACATAGTGAACCAAAAGGGCCCTAATGGACAAAGTGACAATGCAAGTATGATCTACAATTTAGTTCACTAGGTAATACCCTACAAAGTATACTTTGCATTGTGCATCTACGAGAGTCAGTTTATCTAAAATGCCTAAAGTGGCATTGTCCTTGAAAATCAATTGACCAATTCCTACAATTGTTAAAGTTACAAAACATAGGAATATATAGACTACTTTGACAATGTGCTTTCAACTCATGCTATTAATTTATTATGTTTAACTGCGGGAGAAACTTCAGTTTGTTTACAGGAATATACAGTACAGCGACTGTACCAAATTGGACGGTCAGCATGATATCCCATTATGCTAGATGTACAGTGATGTACTATGACCTTTAGACCAATAGATGGCAGCATCTTCACAATAATATATGCAGCCAACCCTCTCTCAGTCATAAGACAATACCAATATTTTTCAATCCATATTTGTGAAGTGTGTCCCATTCGTTGTCAGTTTTGCATTCAAATTAGCTGCATTTTAAAGCTTGCCAAATGCTTTACATCGGTTAAACTCTCTCCCTCTCTCTGCCCCCCCACCTCCCTTCCCCACCACACACACACACACATTCATAATTTACAGTGAAGCTTCTGCTTCATGGCTGTTCCCAGCCAGACATTTCTCCATAGAAAATCAGTCAGGCCACAGTGAACTATTGATGTCCTAATTGCTTTTAAATGCAAAGCTACGCATTTCACTGCTAGCAAACTGTCTCTCTGAGGCTGTGTCTCTGATCATCCTCAGCAACTCACCTATGGGGCCTGCTTATGCGTGTGTAGGTGGCTTGGTGGAATTGGGAGGCCTTTTGACTTTTTTGATGTGTAGGCTACTGTTACTGCTACTGTTAGCCTGGCTTCGCCCGACTATGCTCTCAGCTCAATTTATTTAGCTGAGATTACAGTCTGGAAACCCTGATCACATTAGCGTTTGAACAGCCACACTGCTGGCGGCCCAATCAGCGTGGGTTAGTGAAATTACGTTAAAGTCAAGGGTGTTTCGAAATGGTGGTAGAACGATCAAAACACTATGTAGCAACGCCGATTGGTTCAGCGCTGTCCAATAGTTTCATTAACCAGAGGTCTACGCCAAGCAGGATGATACACCTGCGAACATTTCCTAATGGAGCATGGCCAGACCTATTGACAAAGTGAATATGGGATGGTTACACCGAGCCAGTGTACTGTAGCTCAAGATATTAAATTGCCATGGTTTACTGGCAATTTGTCTGGAACTCTTTGTGGCTTCGATATATTGTACATCTGTAAACCAACCAAGCAAAGTCTTCTTCTACATGCAATTTCTGACATTGTGCATGATGTTTCTTGATTTGTTTACTGATAGGCCTTTAACTCTATTCTCAAAAGA
Organism: Typhlichthys eigenmanni; assembly: GCA_027564635.1. NCBI lineage: Eukaryota > Metazoa > Chordata > Actinopteri > Percopsiformes > Amblyopsidae > Typhlichthys > Typhlichthys eigenmanni. The sequence continues at coordinate 10,625 of JAODUK010018226.1, forward strand.
GATGTTACTGTATGTCCTTTGGAAGGTAGTTGGGCATGTAGGAACTGAGCTTTTGTTCACGTATTTCCCTATGAATGCGTTATACCAATCTTTTGTACGTTTTAATTTGAAATGTGCAAAAATAATGTAACCCCTCTGAAGAATAAAGATGATGTTCTTTCCTGTGTGATTCCTAGCCATTAATATGTTATTTTCAATTACGAAACAATGTCAAACTGCATCTCAAGTGAGTAGACAAACATTGTGTAAAACAGTATGCATGTCATGTATATAATGAGTATTACCTTACCTGACCACTGGGGGCCGCGAGGCATGCACACAAAAATGCTTTATCTAATGTGTGTCTTAACGTAAGGATTGCAATGAGAGATTTGATTTCAAAAGATTCCTTTGCATGTAAACACTATACATATGGAAACTCTGTTCACAAAACATGATTATTGTATATCATCCTATGTAATATTTATGTTTTCTAGCGTGTTTGTCAACCTTCTAGAAGTTCTGATCTTCCTCTGTCTGTCTGGTTGACCCAGGACAGATTTTTGTTGTTTGGTCAACTTAAAAGTCCAACACACACTCACTCACTCACACACGCACACACACGCACACACACACACACACACACAAACACAAGAGGCCTAGCAAATGTGACATGTGTCGTTACTGGGCAACTGTTGGCTTGGCATGTTTTATTATCGGTGATGTGATTGATTTTGTGTGTGTGTGTGTGTGTGCGTGTGTGCATATGCATGCGTGTGTATGCGAATTTCCATGTTTGTCAATCTGTCCAGTGATCTCAACAAGCTGGGTGATTTCATTGCCAAACCCCACCACCTGTGCTCGGACAATCAGGCACTCAGCATGTGTACTTATTGCCCATCTCTGTCCCCATGGTTCAATACGACCTGTGTTCTGTCCTTCACCCAGACCTGTTGGCTGACTGTATCTCACTGTGGCCTCTCTGAATCAACCTATCAATACATTCAGGTTTACCTGATCTAATCTCACCTCATTACTCATCTTCTGTGGATTCATTCTGCAATGTATACTTTTGGTCCAAGTAAACTTAGGGTAGGCCAATTGTACCAATCATCTGGTTTGAGAGGCTGCAATGTTTTCACTTTGGCTGATTGTTGACCCTTAAGGATAATTATTGTTCCAATAAAGAGGATTCAATTCTAAAATGCGCTGGCTACACAGGTCGTCATTTTTCAGAAGGGGCGAGGCAGGGTAGTTATTATGAAAGTAATATATAATCTAACTAATTACTTTTAATACCCAGTAATAAACAATGTAAAGTAGTATTATAATTTTTGAAGGAGTAGTAAGTAACTAGTAACTTATCACAATGCCTGAGTAACTTGCCCATCACTGCTCATGATATATATTCCCATTTCTTAAGCTCCTTCGGAATTACTCAGAATCCTACATGCCTAGTTAATTTATTACCATTCATCACTAGTAGAATTTGCGAGCCTTCTGTGAAACAACAAAAACAAAATATTGTTTGGAATGCTGCTTTTAACCATAAGAGTAATTCCAGCTTGCTTTGAAGGCGGAATTAATTAAGGTTGGTTAAATAACAAGCAATTACAATTAAGGCAAATTGTTAATTCTCACTAAAACTTTTATATTTACAGTTGATTTAAACCAAGAAACCAGATAAACATGTTACATGAATGCAATAAACAAATGCTGCACCTCTGGAGACAAAAGCACATCGTGTACTTTTGACATTGGTTTCCTTTTGAGCCTGCTGATGAGGTAAGTGGCTGATGAGGTAAGGAAGGCTTCCTTCAACTCAGCTTCCTTTCATCCTGAGCCAGTGAGACAATGGCAGGGCGGCAGTGTCGCATTCAGACACCCTACCCAGGCTATCAATACCGGCTGATCACCCTCGCTCACATACAAAGCTAATGACTGTCTCTGATAACACCACATGTTTGTGACAGATCAGTCACAGCAGGATATGGACTGTGGAGAACAAACTGTTTGCATGTGTGCAGGTGCGTGTGCGTGTGTGTGTGTGTGTGTGTGTGCGCGCGCGCGTGCGTGTGTGAGTGTGAGAGAAAAGACAAAAGAAAGGTCAGTGGTTGGTCATGTTGACCATTGACCAACAGTAAAAATCTTTATTTTGGGAAAACTTAACAAAATGATTCTCCACTAAAGGAAAAACATTGTTATCACATAACTGTATATGTTTTATAAAAAAAAATATGAAAAAGGAATAAGAATAACTGGGACTTAATCGCTTTGGCTCATTGCTTCACTAAATAACTAGTGTTCTGCCAATTTACGTTCTGTCCATGGTGTCCATACGTTCTGTCCAATTCTTCTATTTTTATTTGTAATTCTTTGATTTCAGTGTTATATGATGGCCACCAATCGAAAGGCAGGAGTTGTTCGTCACCTCCCTTGGTAGACAACTTCTTTGATGAGCAGAATCTCAACTGACAAGGTACCAGAAGGCAATGGGTGAAATTTAATGCAGCCTCATTAATAGTTCTTTTCTATCAGCCAACTTTCCGAAAGCTTTGAATGCAGTCATTAAAAATATGTCTGTAATATGCAACTCAGAGGCATATCAAAATTGCTCTTTGTAACCAGAATGTATATTAGCACATATATTAGCACAACTTCAAATGGTCACTTCAATACATATTTTATATGGCTTATAACAACACTTATAGACAAGTTGACTCACTGCTATGAAGACAAAATACAAAGTTAGAAATACTGGTGTAAACATAAATTCAAATATTGGTTTCAACAGCCATATCTACTAGAGTACATTTACATATACAGCATAAATTAAAGCCCTTTAGCACGTATTAATTTAATGTTCAGACTTATTCATTCATCTCCAATAGGTTAGACAATAATAACAGTCAATGTACGAGTCTCCAAAAATACTGGCTGGTCTGCTGAGTTCCCAGAGTGAAGCTCTTACTGTATAGCTATACTACATCTACCAGTGTTTCAGTTCCAAGGTTCCACTGCTTGACATACTGTGCAGTATGCCATGTGGGAATTATAATTCTGACAAGCGTAGTGTCTTTAACAACTCTCCAACCTTTAACAGCTCTCCAACAGTGCTAAAGCGTTCACACAGTGAGATACTCAGCAATAATGTATGGTTTCAGTTCACAGTGGGAAAAGATATGGCTCAGTACTGGAAGTTATTTGGCTCAATTTAGCAATGCACTAATAGTAAGCCAATAATCTTATTTATTTACTGTGTCTTTCTGATACTGTAGCATTTACAGGAGCCTATAGCAATAATTGCAGCAACAGTTAGTTTGTCAAAATAGAGGTTTTGGGGTAAAATGTGCCAGTGATGTTGAGCTAGTGGCTCAATTTACCCCAAAGGTTTATAACTGCATAGTTACAGAGACATCTGTGTGTTTAAGTGTTAATTTGTTGTAGTTGGCACACATACGTACAATACACATACAGTACACACAAACACACACTGAGTGTGTCACCGCTACAAGTTCATTTTATATGTTGTAGTGTTGATGTAATGCATATCTAAATGTTGACTGTTGTTATGTTTAAGCCACACACAAACATACCTACATTAGCCTACATAATAATATACCAAATATCACAATTACATATATATAGCCTACCATTTTGTATGTATGTAACACACATATCGGATGAATTTTAACTGAAAAGTTAAAAAAAAAAACAACAGAACACAAACAATATGGTTTTTATCTAGTAATATGAGTGTGAGTCTTTGCCTTTGTCAAATTGATTAATAATTAAGAATATCTTAAAATTGTTACATTTTGTGTCATTTTAATGGAGGCACTATTTACTAATTTACCCCTACCTTGGGGTTGATTGGTTATTGTTCTAAAAACATAATAATTAGAAACAAAGTAGAAGTATATGCCACATATTTGCTTTGAGACGCAGATCATTACCATATCATTATATTTCTAATTCACAATTCAGATAATTCTAATTCACAAACACAGTGAATCGATGTAATGTCAAATGTATCTTTTATTAGTTTAACAATTGTCGTCATCATGTCAGCCATAGATCTTGCTGGCTGTTCTGCTTAGCCAAAGCTGTAGTGACTTTGCTCACACTCGCATACAATGTTCACAGACTGGAACCAACTCGCACCATGTTGCAGGTGCAACAGTATGTGTTGCGTAAGAATGCACAGCACTTGCTATGTATGTCATGTTGCCATAATAATAAGGCACATGCTGTATGGCATAGAACAAGTGTGTGGTTGGTATCACGAACAGTCCTATGTGACTTAGCATAATGTTACTTACTCAGCAGCACGCACAGAGAACGGTAAGGTAGCGAAATGCGAGGAGATATTTGTTGAATTTCACATAAAGTGTATTAGCTTAAAGATAGCTTGCAATAGCTGACTATACCTTTAAATGTGATGCAAGTGCAGATTAATGGGAATGAAGACTGAATCAAAAACAAAACAAACGTACACCAGCGAGGTAAGACTGGGAGGAGCGGGAACGTTAACACTATCATGTTACAGCTGTCAGGCAAATGCTCCTACATTTGCTCCCTTCAAAACAAACTTGTTTTTCTGTTCCCCTCTGCTCTATAAATGTGAGCTGTAAGCATGGAGAAAGACACGCTGGATGCACTTTTCTACAACTGGGAATGGCTGCTGTCCAGTGCCTCAGAATCAACTGGCAGCTCAGACAAGAGATTGCATTAGAGATGCGTATCCAGTTTCTTGTGTGGTCTGTTCAATTGCACTGTGCTGCAAGTACAGTACATTGAAAAATGAGCATACCATAATCACATGCTGTACATGAATATTATATTTAAGATATTTGCTGCAGCAGAGACATTTGATATTTTTAAGCGAGACCAGTAGCCTCTGACTGGACATGAATGTTTTCCTGGGGTTAGGACTATAAGAGAGAAATAATAGAATCATAGAAAGACCAGATGTGTATGCATATACAGCTCATCAAAATGTCTTAAATGTGGACACATTTTGGTTTAGATAACTCCAGTAATCACCCAATTGGGATTATTTTCCTCTCATACATTTATTTAAATTAGCCTACTGCGCATAATTAGAATAACAGGGCCTAATTAGGACTTCCAATGGCACCTCCTGTTGGCACTGTTGGACCCAAGGGGGTGGGGCATGCCCCTTGCAAAATTTATCCTTGACAATAATAAACTATATTAATAATTCCCAACTAAGTGCATTGTCCATTAGAGCAAATGCAATAATATAATTGACCTGTTTTCTACTAGAACCAATGGGAAACTGTTCACATGTTGGGGAAATGGTGACATCAACTAAATCTAACCAAGATTATGCAGATTTACATATTTTGATCTAAATTACTATTTACCGATTTTAGGCCTACGTGCCTGGAACACCTCCAAAGGGAGGCGCTCAGAGGGCATCCTTACCAGATGCCCGTACCACCTCAACTGGCTCCTTTCGACGCAAAGGAGCAGCGGCTCTACTCCGAGTTCCTCACGGATAGCTGAGCTTCTCACCCTATGTCTAAGGGAGAAGCCAGCCACCCTCCTGAGAAAACCCATTTCAGCCACTTGTATCTGTGATCTAGTTATTTCGACCCACCCTTCATGACCACCAGGTGAGGGTAGGAATGAAAATTGCCCGGTAGATCGAGAGTTTTGCCTTCCAGCTCAGCTCTCTTTTCGTCACAACGGTGCGGTAAATCGATTACAATACTGCTCCCGCTGCTCCGATTCTCCTATCAATCTCCTGGTCCATATTCCCCTCTCTCAAGACCCCGAGGTACTTAAGCTCCTTCACTTGGGGTAAGGACTCATTCCCTACCTAGAGTAGACACTCCATCGGTTTCCTGCTGAGAACCATAGCCTCAAATTTAGCGGTGCTAATCCTTATCCGATCCGCTTCACTCTCGGCTGCGAACCGATCCGGTGTGTGAGTGAGTGAGTGAGTGAGTGCTGGAGATCACGGACCCATGATGCCATCAGGATCACTTAATCTGCAAAATACAGCAATGAGATCCCCAGGCTACCAAACCGCAACCCCTCCCCACCACAACTACGCCTCGATATCCTGTCCATGAATATCATAAACAGGATTGGTGACAAAGTGCAGCCCTGGCAGAGACCAACCCCCACCTGAAACGAGTCCAACTTACTGCCAAGAACAGCTCTCGCTTTGTACATATACACAATCTTTATCACGTGTGCAACTCCGGGGGACCAGTGCGACATTACCGAGCTCCAATCTGCCAACAAACTCCTCTCCTGGGCAGGACGGTTTTCCAGAAACACTTTGGTGCCGACCTAAAGTCTTTCTCCATGACTCTTCTCCGAAGCTCTCCCACGCCCTCTGCTTTACTTCTGCTACGGCAGATGCTGCAGCCCTTCAGGCCTGTCGGTACCTTGCAACTGCCTCTGGAGTCTTTGGGGACAACATATTCCGAGAGGCCACTGTCCACCGCAGTGTTCAAGGGTTATCACCCCTTGAGGCCCTGAAGACCTTGAGACCACAGCTCTCTGTCACAGCTTCAGCAATGGAAGCTTTGAAAATGTCCCACTCAGGTTCAATGTCCCCAACCTCCACAGGGATGCCAGAGAAGCTCTGCCAGAGATGTGCGTTGAAGATCTCACAGGTAGGGGCCTCCTCCAGACATTCCCAAATCACATGCACTACCTGTTTGGACTTACAAGGTCTGTCCAGAGTCTTCCCCCACCCCTTTTCCCAACTCACCACCAGATGGTGGTCAGTAACCAGCTCTTCCTCTCTCTTCACCCGAGTGTCCAAAACATGCGGCCTTAGATCAAATGATAGGATCACAAAATCAACCATCGACCTTCGGCCTAGGGTGCTCTTGTACCATGTACACTTTCTATAGCATCCTTATGTTCGAACATGGTGTTTGTTATAGACAGTCCATGACTAACATATAAGTCTAACAGCATATGCCTGCTTGGGTTTAGATCAGAGAGGACGTTCCTCCAAATCACTCCTTTCCAGGTGTCTCCATTATTGCTCACGTGCATGTTGAAGTCTCCCAGCAGAATTAGAGTCCCATACTGGAGCCCCATACATGACTCCATTCAGGGTCTCCAGGAAGGCTGAATAATCCAAACTGATATTTGGTGCATATTTGAAAAATAACCTCATACAACTAAAATAGCATAAATATGAAAAGCGGAATAAAGCATTACATACTTATTTGTGGTCAATTAATGACAAATATGTAGCATATGTAAACATGTCAACTCTCAAAGATATCCAAAAGATGGCAATGAGAAGAATCTGAAAAATGTCATTGCATAATGGAACAAGACTTACTGTAGGTTACGCAAATATATACTGTATAATGGATCAGTAATATGCATTACCATTACCTTGAATGGCTACAGTAGCTGTAGTTCATGCACTACCAGATATATTTTGCACAGGACTAGATTTGTAAAACCTACTGCAGCTGGAATGGTCAAGGTGATTTTCAAGGCTAACTGAGGCAAACACACACCATGCAACATGCATAATTCCATACACATTATAAATCTTTAAATCATCAATTTCAACATAAGGGTTGTTTCCTCTGACAGCAATGTACAGTCAGGAAACTGTAGGCTACACCAAAGCTTGTTATGAAAGTTTGCCCTCCAGACACATAAGCCTTATTACTCAACTGTGACCACAAGCAGAAATTGTGAACTCTTCTAACTTTTATTTAATCCCGGTGGAGCTCACGCTGACACTAATGAATTCTTCATACTGTATCTTTCAATCCTTCTCCCCTCCCTCATGAACAAATCTGTTTTGCCACGTCCATGAAGAGAGTAGAATCCCAACCTGTGTGGTCTTCACATCACCCCACCTCTCCTTCCTGATTCAACTCTCCTCTCATCTCTCTTCCATGTGTTTTCCTTACATTTCCATGTTCCTTACTCTTCTACTGCCAACGAAATAGCTGTTTATTGCCTTAATGCAATGAACCCCTAATGAATACAATGAACCCGTAATAGAGTAGGCATACAAATATACTGTACATATAAATGCACATTTTATGATGAATATATATTTTTAACACCTGAAATCATTCAAAAATGTATTCCAAAATGTCTGTCACTATACAGTATCCTTTCGGCTCATGCCCTCTCACCTTTCACCTTTCATATTTGCCTTCCCTTCTCCTGCGATTCTCACCTCCTCCCCACATCTTCCTTTTCTTTCACACACCACTTCCATTAATACCCCATTTCTTCATCTCCTGTCTTCAGTCCTGCCCTCGGATACTGCGGTTTTGTCATAGCTGCCTTCTATTCTGTTTTCTCCCCTTCAACCATCCTGTTTTGTTCTCTTCTTCTATCCCCCTCTCCCTCACCGGACCCATCCTCTCATCCATATCCGTGCCATATCCTCTCCTCTCTTTACAAAGCCTGGGAGAATTACACTGGCTGAATCAGTGTCTCTTCCACTTCAGTGAAGACTGGGACAAAATGCCCACCGGCATCCCAGACGTGGACTTTGTTTACCAGCACGTTTCTGGGCTGCATGCTGTAGACAAACTTGTCAATCTGCCAAAGACAGCCAGATGGAAGGTCCAATATGATACGCACACATTTGGCCTGATGGTATTCACATATGTAGACGCACATTTAAAATATTAATGCACTCACCAAAAATACAATAACAATATGGGGTGTAGTGATAGGAATCATTTTCTATCATAAAAACGTAGACCGGTCATTGTTGGATAGTGTTGAATCAGGAAAGCAGGTTTTAATAATACAATGGTGTGCAGCAAGGGAGAAATGTGTGGTTTCACACGTGAAAGCTCCACCAAAACATTCATGAGGTAACAAGGAACGTTTGCAGCTTTATAGTAAGTTACAGCACAGCACAGAACAAAGGGGAACAGTCATTGCCACCCCCATATGTAAATGTTAATTTGGTTGTGTCCAGTGAGGGTGCAGCCTTTAGCTGCTTGACCTGCAGACACAGCTGGGTATCGGGGAATACAATGACATGGCCATATGCTGCCACCCAGTCTGTAGCCGGGGCAACTGCTGGGTGAGGTTGAAATGGTCAATACATGTAAATTAAGCACTGTCTTTTGTTTGTGGCCAAGTGGTACATTTAGACATGAGGTGCGTATAGAGGGCAGGAAATACATCTGAAGTGGTAAATGAAGCATGGTATGTCTGCTAAAGGCAATAGCCATAATATTTTAGCTGAATAATCAAATCACATTCCTTCAGTAGGGACTGAAACATGGCCGGGTACAGCAGCCAGAAGACACACAGCTCCCCAGAGAAACAGATAAGAGGAGACGAGGGGTGGGAGAGACAGATTAGACGAGACACAAGAGGGAAAAGGGTAAGGAGAGGCATCAAGAAAAGAAAGAGAGAGAGCATAAAAGAAGAGAGATATGAGAAAAGACAGAGGTAGGAAGCTACTAGTGGACATCACACAGCCACTCCCCCAGAGAAGTGTCTTGCTGCCCTGCATGGCCCCAGGCACGGAGACAGACCTGCCTGCTTCAGAGCCTCATACAGTATCCCTGACAGAACCTCTGCCTAGCCTATCACGGCCATCTTAGTATGCATATTGTAGCGTGCAAAATGGAGTTTCCCAACATGCCTTGCGGTATTTAATGTGTTCCCTTTCTTTTAGTTGTTTATGTAGTTATATGTATTTGCTTTGTTTTACTGTAATAGACAGTAATGCTGTTATTTCAGTCTTGTATTATTATTATTTTTATAATGATGCGCCGTAAGTGTTACTGTCATTGTAAATGTTCTACCTCCCACTAAGTGTGTTGTGTGTTGTTTTTCCTTTGTTTTGTGCCTCCCAGTGAAACAACGGTTAGCTGAAGAGTAAAAAGAAGTATTTTCATTCATAAGAAAGAGACCAGCGCTACAATATTAATACCACTACTACAACTGCTGCTACTAATATTACTAGTACTACTAATAATTTAAAAAAGTAGTGACTTTCTACCAGAGTTGTACAGCAGTGAAATAACTTGATTCAATGATCTCCTGGGATAATAGGAACATTGTTGAATTGTCATTGTTATGCTAATAACGCTTAAGGTACAGATTAAAACAGGGAGGGAATTGTGATTTTATTAAATCTTTTTACTGTTTTCCTCTGGCTGGCAGCCATTTTGGCGGCATTTTAGCCAGATTAACTGGTGTTAATACATTAGTACTATCAGAGTACCTGCTATTGCTTTTGATTGTCTACAGGCTGTTGTATGCAAATGATGTGAGCAATGTGTCCAGAACAACATTTTGCTATGTTGTGTTAAAATCACCCACCCAAACAAAATGTGGAGGGAACAGTGTTCGAATTACCCGTTATAAAATCCTTTGCCATGACTTCATTGTTCATTGTTCCACTCGAATCAATACTATAATGAAACAGTCTGCCACTTGATTTTTGTGCCTTGCGTAATGAAGACTATAAGTAGTCTATAGTGGAACGTAAAATATTTATTTATTTGTTAGATTTGTGATAAGCAGACAGCATATTTGTAATTTGTCCATAAATGAAATCCTAATGTAAAGTCTATGTAACAGTGCCATGTATTTGTTCATGTATGACCTTTCCCCATGCAGAAAGAGCACAAATTAGTGCATAACATTTGACCAAAATGATAAAAAAAGTGTTACAGTATACTTAAGAAGTTTTCTGAGGGAGGACCCCCATGACATGCCAGATGAATTGTTGTCACCACTCCACGGCGAAATAACATTTTTGTTTATATAGCAGTAGTTTTACAATTAGTGTGCGCAACACTGTTTTTGAGTTCATTATTGCATTTTGCACAAAACAATGTGATAAATCGTAATTAAATCGCAGATTTATTGTTGCCCAGAACTCATATATATGTGCGTGTGTGTGTATATGTATGTATGCACATATATGTATGTGCATGTTTCGGGAAAAAATATGCCTTTATGACAAATCAAATCACCAACAGCAAATTTATATTGCAACAGAGTTTGCTTAACCTGTAGAACTATAACATGACATCTATAACATGAATCAATTCCCAATAAATCCTCTGACAAAAAAAAACATGATTTTAGTTTTACAAGCTAATAAAAACAGCAGATAAAAACCTGCTCTAGAGTTTGCGGCAGCTATTTTTTGTGATGTTTTTAATGGCATCTTCTGTTAAGCCTTTCTTCTGAATGCGACCATAACACTGCCCCTGAATACAACCGCAAAGATACTAACAAGCCATTTGATGAGGAGCATGGACGACTTTGCCACAGAACTTGGTACAATAGTGGCAGATCAATACACTGCTTTTAGCCTACTTTGACGTTAATGGATGCAGGCTCAGAGGAAACTAAGGAAAATGACACCCAATATTATCCAGTGATTGACTCACTGGATATGTGAGTGAATGGCTCAATAAGGTTCACTATTGAGGTGCTATACTGTATGATAGAACTAGTAGTTACATATTTTTTTGCCTCTCTGAAGAAACTGGTATCTGTGTCCATTACTGCAGATTAAAGTAATCAAACAAGGGGCAATGTATTAGCCTGGCTCCGCCCGAATATGCTCTCAACTCAATTTATTTAGCTGAGATTACAGTCTGGAAACCTTGATCACGTTAGTGTATGTACAGCCACACTGCTGGCGGCCCAATCAGTGTGGGTTAGTGAAATGATGTTGAAATCAAGCGTGTTGATGAGGCTGCTTTGAACTGAGTATATAACATAAGGCCAAAAGTATTCCCATCAGAAAGAAGTAAGCATTGTTAAACATGTTCACCCTATTTAAATGCCTGCTCATCATCTACTTTTTAAACATACCTTAGGTAAAACTTTATTCAGTACATTACAGCGAAGAAATGTTTAATATAGGGGAGTTGGTCAGGGCCCCAATCCAGCTCTGGAGCCACTATTCTGGATTTGTGAAGCAGGTAGACCCGCCTGGAAAAAGCCCCGGGCCTATAATCGGAGCTTAATTCGGCTGTGAGAGCTGTCCTGCGGGCTTGGGAATCTTAAAAAAAAAATAGGGATATAAGGGCTTTAAATGCTGTTTCATTCATTGTCAATCACTTCTTTTAATAGTTCTTTGTGAAGAGGTAGGTGTCCTCAGCCTCGGTCTAGAGCTATCAAAGATTCTGTATTACACATGCAATATGGTCACCATGTCTATGAACCGAATGGATTTGACTTACAGATGCAATTTCTAATGGTTTCTTTCACATTCACTGACTTTACACCAAATGTATCCACTTGACTACTGTGAAACTTTTAAGGTTGTCATAATCCAGGGTTTATTTCAGCATGAATAGCCACATGTATTATAGAGTAAACGGGAAAAACAGAAGCAGTTTATATGTTGTCGACTTCAATTAACACATTCACCATTGAAACCAGAGCATGTTAGGTGACAATAAACCAGTAAATGTAATTTGTTATTATAGAACCTTGGTAATAAAATTATGTTTATTCAAATTGTCTGGTCAGATATGTTTTTTGAAAAACATAGGATTGTATAACCTTTCAAACATCATTCAAGTTAGTTAATTGTGTGGTCTGTCACGGACCACACACAAAAATGTATACTATGACACAATCATTTTGACATGCAAGGATCAGCTATGTTGATTTAAGTTACAAAACCTGCACAAATAGCAGAACCGTAAGCTGCAATTTAGAAACACACTTATGACAGCATTTGCTAAAGCAGAGAAGACTAGAGTGTAACATGGATGGTTATCAGAAAAGTCAGGCATGGCAGAGCATGTGAAAAGTTTTGTATTCAATTCCCTATAGTCCACGGTTTCTCTGAATAATGAAATGGAATGAAATATCTCTTTAATTGCATCATGTCCTGGTAGAACATGCGCAACATCAGTGAGGCTGTGAACTCTCACTTCTCTAAATAGTGTAGATTAGAATCAAAAATAGTATGAACTTGTGAATTTCTTTAGAAGGTGGCACCGCGCCTCTAAGTTTATTTAAATTTGTGATGGCGCCCAAAATAATTCTGACCAATCATGGCCTCTTTTGGTCCAGTGAATCTACCTTACCTGACAAACATGAATGCAGTCACACGGCTAAAACATTGTTAATGGCGCTAATATGGGTTTGAGAGGAAGGGAGCAGAGGAGTAGGGGTGTGCTTTTAGGTTGTTGATTTTACAAATATTTTCATCAGGCTCTCATTGCAAATTACAGCAGATATATTTCTCCTAACCTGATTTAGGAGTCACTAGTAGGCCCTACAATATAAAAATAAAAAGTACCTTGTGAATCCTGAAGATAAATTACTACCATGTGAGAGCATTTGAGATTCACTAATTGTTTGGGATCTTCAATCCTCAACCGATGCAGACCTCTGCCATTTATTGGTGGGCATTGTCCTTTCTTTAAACACTAACTCTCTTGTGAGATTATTGTATTCAATACAGTTTATTATACAAAAACTAAACAAACTAAATTAAACAAGCCCTGTTGTTATTCTTCAGACTTACGTATTTATGGCCATTATCTCTTTCTTTCTCACTTTACCTTCAACTCCAAAAACTTTTTTTCTCACATATATATAAATTAGCTTTGCATGCTTTTCTGGTCTTCACAGAAGAAAAGAAATACTTTTCTGTATGTCTCTCAAAACTTCTTGCCTCACAGGCCTTATTTCGGTAAAACCTGCAAGAGATATTTATGCGGAATATATGATAGACACCCAGGTGCATGTGGTGTCTATGACATCAATCTAAAGGCCATGGCAGAGAGACTATTTTATAAGCACAAACATACATGTCACGAGTCGACAAGGTCCTTCTACCACCTAGTTCATTCCCCTCTATTGTGTGTGCGCGTGTGTGTGTAGGAGTGTATCCCTGTGTGTGTGTACGCGCGCACGTGTGTGTGTGTGTGTGTGCGTGTGTGTGAATGTGGCCTGTATCTACCGTCTCCCAGACCAGTTTCCTGCTCCTGATCTCACATAAGAGCCAAGCACCAATCAAGAAGGCGTCACACCTGGACCTTGTTGGCCCTCGTTAATGCTACATAGCCCACAGACTACCCTTTGTTCTCTGTTAGATTGTCTTGGCATGCCTCTGAGATACAAGCTGTGCTTTTTTGTAGTCTTTTTCTAACACTGTCTGTTTTGTGTTTGATGTTATTTTTTGTGCCAGTCTGAAGCCTTTGTACAAGCCATGCTCCACATTAAATTATTTTTGGAGTTAATTCTACTTTAGACTTCTCTTTGACCTTCCATGACCTCCCACATCTGACTTTTGGTCAGAACTCATATAGCAGAAAATGTTCAGGCTGTGTTGAGCTTGTGGAAAGTTACTTAGGAAAAGTATATATGGGAGCAAGCAAGCATCTCTCTCTCTCAAAAGCAGAGTGCCCTTTCTTTAGTGTAATTTGAGTATCATGTAAGTTGTATAGTTTTGTATATCCACTTTAAAATTGTCCTTGACAAGACACTATTTCAGAAAATTCCATTTTGAACAACTGCTTCTATTAATGGTATGGTTTAAATGTGTGTTCTCTACATGCTGTAGCCCTCCGAGATGTCTTGAGTGCATAGTTAAACCATTAGGCTTATGTGTTTTATTTTGTTGGTGTTGGATGATGGGAACAGAGAGGATATAGGCCTAATTGAAAAATTCACAACTGCTGTCTCCAAGATACTTATATAGTCACAGAGAAACTTCATAAGCTACAGCTCCAGGCCATACGGTTTTAACAGAAATGTAAAAGGATGGATAATGTTAAGATAAATGTGACAAAAAAACAAACATTTGATTATGATATGGGAATCAGCTACTGTACATCTAATCAGGGTCTCAAAATCGTTTCTGGATGTAAATGGGAATTAATTCGGAAGGAAAGGTATGACAGCGGCTTCAGGCTCAGTGGAAGGGAGGAGAGAAACTCAGGGTTTGTTAAAGAAAACCTGCTAGCGGGTAGATTAGGTTCATAGAGTCAGTTGCCATGGTGACTTTCCCTGAGTTATCTTTATGAAACAGAAAACTCAGAGTTTCTGTCATTTCAGGGATAACAAACTCAGAGTTTTCACTAAACCCGCTTGCTGAAATAGGGCCCAGTTCCTAGTTCCAGCCCAGTTCCTACGTAGGTGGCCATATCCTCATAGGGGCATTACCAAACAAACTGTTGTAGTATTCAAAGTAACATACGCACTATTTTCTTATACGCCTGTTGCTCCACCTCTTTTCCTTTTATGGCAAATACAGACAAGGGAACTAACAATCTACGTTGAAAGGCCAAGCACTTGTCCGTGTCACATCGACATTGCTAATGCCAAAAACAACTAGAAATACTTGGTTTTATGGAATAGGTCTTTTAATACCAGGTCAAACTCAAGTCGAGACTTTCATCTTATTTAGTCAAGCTCAAGTCTCAAGTCTTAAAATGTGTGACTAGAATCTGACTCGAGTCAAGTCGACAAGTCGACAAGGTAGGGCTGCACAATTAATCGAATATCGATCACGATTACGATTTTGGCTACTCACGATTAAATGAACATGATCGACTGTGATATTGATGTTTAAAATACGTGCTCTGCTCATAGAAAACTCTGCTATGTATGAAACCAAGCACTCCCTAGTCACCCACCAACAGCAGCTGATTTCGCTGCGGGCGCACCCTCCAACAATGGCATGTGGATGTACAAAACCTTCCTGGATGTTGCGAGGCAGGAGTCCGAGTAGAAAAGTAATAGAAAGTATGGATGTCACGAGAACCGAAAAATATGTAGGATACGTCTCATATTTGCTTTGCAAACATTCACGTGTGTGTGCTGTAATTTACTACAATGCATTT
>JAODUK010018237.1:0-10000 GCA_027564635.1 Typhlichthys eigenmanni
TGTATATATATATATATATATATATATATATATATAGAGAGAGAGAGAGAGAGAGAGAGAGAGGGAGAGACGGGGGTAAACAGAAAGGGTGGGTCTGCCTGATAGATGGCACACTTTGGAGAGGGAGCGAGGCAGGGAGTCTTATGAGTTTAACAATTGATGAAGACATGAGGGACGTGGGTAACGGGGTAATACGCTTCACGCTGCTCCGTACGGGTCACGTCACCAGGCTCAGATGTACCGTCCCCTACCCCTTTACCCCCCAGAACAGTTGAACCTGGAACCTACCCCACAGGCAAGAACAATCACACTTGTTGTGTCAACACTATTTGAGCATGCTTTATTACTACTGCAAAGCATTGCCTAACAGGCTCAATGTGTCCAGTAACCAATGAAGAATCACTATTTTGAAGAGAAATCCTATATTTATTAAGTCAGTTACTAAAAGGTTCAGCTGTATTTTATTGACAGCTCAGCTAAATGTCACTGAGAGACAAGTGCAGGTTTTGGTTAAGTTTGACTGTTCCCATAACCGTAGGCACAAAAGGTGATAAATCCTTAACAGTTGTCACACACGTAGGTAAAGGAAACAGCCTGTTGGTGTGTTGGAGAGAGGCGCAGAGCTGATTGAGATCAGTTTTACACGGTGGCTATAATGTGTACATGATGCCATACCTTTAGAGGAACTAACTGAAGGGAATATGTGATGCAATTTCATGTACTTAGTATTTTATCAACTACAAATACTATTACCTGCTGTTACAAGGACTACACAGATACTGTATGTGTAGTCATGAGGAAAATAATGCTTCATTAGCTTTACACAGAGCCATGTAGAAGAGAAAGTCGTGCCAATGGAAGTTCAACATCTTCATTGGTCACATGCTTCAAATGAATGCATCGATTTACATTTAGAATATAATTCATAAGAAATTCCAGGAACTGTTTTGAGGTTCCATGATCTGCAATTGCTGTAAAAAAAAAAATGTTGACGCGACTCTCTCTTCTACATGGCTCTGGCTTCGCATTATAAAATGAATAATGTGATGATATAGGTTGAGGTACAGGCACACACTGTCACAAATATATCTTTCAGTCCAGAGACATAATGTCAGCTACACAGTAGCTGACATTATGCATTTATACATAACAGCAATGCATTTGTACATAACAGCAAGATTAATAGGTTATTCCCTCCTGCCTATTAGCATTACAGGTGAAAGGAGTTAATGCTAGATTGCAGAAAGTGACAGACACAATGAGGAGAAATTGAAAGAAGAAGGTTTGAGAAAGAGAAAGAGAGAGAGTCTGAAATGTCACTAAATCCCCAGTGGAACCGTGGCCCCTGCGGGCATGCTGCCCTGAGGCTAGCCAGGGACCCTTCATTCCACTGTCTGAACAGTGGTACCGTCTTCCACCAGACATGAGCAATCTATTTTGATACTTTGGATGCAACTCACACAACAGGCAACATGTTCTGGAATAATGGCGTGCCAAAGGTGAATTGAAAACCTCGGGACTCACTCAGCCATCAGGAGAAATACTGGCAAACTAAGTACTAATCTTGAACATATGGAATGAAAAATATTTTAGCCCCTAATTAGGCAGTATAGAGTTTTTATTAAAAGCAGAGCGTGCGTGGTTCATTTATTAATTACGTTTTGGCCAATCATTGCAGCATCTGCCAATGTTTCACATAAACGGCCCTATTAATAAACATGCAGTCATAATGTGTGTTTTTTTTGTGTGGAGGGAAAACACCTCTAAGTGATATCCAGCTAATAAAAAGTCAAAAACATAGCAATAATAATTAATCACACAACTTCTGTTCAATCTATCGTTCCACTTAAGTGTGAAAAGAGAACTGTCAAAGTGTTGTCAAGGAAACTCAAGACAACTTGGCCAGGGCCTCAGCCATTGATCCAAACATCCCCCTCATTCTGCGGCTCTGTCTGACTCCACACCTCTTCCTCTGTCATGTTTACAACGTCGCAGCTCTCAGCGTCAACATGCTTCACAAACAGCTCCCTGTCAAGGCATCAGTGGAAATGTGCCTGTGGCCACACCCCCTCTCCTCTCCATTAGCTTCACACAAACCCCTGGCGGCACCGCAAGACCAGACAGCCCGCCCCGGCTCTTGGCTCCGGCTATCGATTGGTTCTTACGGTAATGGGCGTCTGTCTCCCTATCGCCTAATTGGCTAAGTGATGGGATTGATCTCCAGATTGTTCGCTAAGTTCATTTGCTGCGGCCACCATCGCGAGCAGCGAGTGCTCTGCATCCCATGTTCTTAACTGCTGCTAGCTGTGTGAGCCATAGAGCATAATGGCTCTGTAATTGATCAACTGCTGGATGGGGCTAGCGTTGGACGCATTAGTGCTAGTGGATGCTAGGGGAATGTTGATTAAGGCTGATTATGACCATCATTATGTGATTATTGATTGAGGTACATGGGGTGTGTATAGTCCACATTTTTTTTTCTGTTTTCTTTTTTCTTAGCAGGGATTTGGATTAAAACCTTTTATAATTTTATCTCAAAGCAGCAGGGCTAATACATATTCATTATTTATCTTTCTGTGAATTATAAAATACACTGTCAAGGAGAACTGGGTAATAATCCCAGATCAGCTCTTCTGCTGTCATAAGATTTCTAAATGCCACTTCAGCTGATGCCAAATCATACAGTAACTGGTGATCAATGAGAGCTATTCCATAATTTACACCCAACAAGAGCACACGCTACATTGACATTTAGGAAGACTTGGCACACTGGTGGCCCCTCTGGTCATGAAAGGAAACTGTCATGTCTTCTTTTCTTCAGCTCTGTCCATTGTGACTTGGCAGGGGGCTACCATCACCATCACTATTAGGTAAACAGCATCACTTGGTATATGGCCCACAAATATGTTTTACGCAACACACACTTGGGTCTGCAATTCACTCCAACAACAAACTAACTAACTAACTAACTAACTAACTAACTGCAATTACAAGTATTCTGAAATGTAATCCTAAAGGAAAGGCTACTGTATGTACAGGACAGGCAATATATTTATCTGCAGGCCTGAATATGCTTACCTCGTCAGAATTACAAAAATATCTTTAGATTGTACAGTATATAATCAACTCCAAATACAGTAAGGTTCCAATGGCATTTACACATACTTAACAGGAGCTCGAGTGAATGCGGGCTGCCGTCTAGCAAGGTCTGTCCCAGTAGTAATAACTTTCACTAACTCCCATATCCGAGTCACACCTCGCTACTCTTACACTCCTACTCCTTTCCTTTCTCCACTTACACAGAGTGGGCAGCGGGAGAGAGAGAGAGAGAGAGAGAGAGAGAGAGAGAGAGAGAGAGAGAGAGAGAGAGAGAGAGAGAGAGAGAGAGAGTGTGTGAGAGAGAGAGAGAGAGAGAGAGAGAGAGAGAGAGAGAGAGAGAGAGAGAGAGAGAGAGAGAGAGAGAGAGTCATACGCCAAAAAAACAAACACAGAATGACTCCTTCATTACAAAGCACCATTGACACACATACAATCTCCAGCAGTTGTACAGCTCTGCATCACCATAACGGTGTGTGTTATCTCCCTCCCACATATATACACCCGGGGAGCCTCCCTATAGTCTCTCCAGCTACAGTATGGCAGCATGCCCTCCTGCCTGCCGAGCTGGAAGGGGAGCACAGGGGGAAGGAAGCGGAAGGGGAGGGAGGGAGGGAGGGGGGGAGCATGTCTGTCAGTGTCTGCCATAAAACAATTAAAAAACCCAACCCTACCCTGCTGCAGTGGCCCGCAGTGACTGCGACAGACACACCACAGTGGGATTGCATGGCATCTGACTGTGCACGTGTGCGTGTTAGATCGTGCCAATAGTTGACAGAGCATGCGCGCAGCCTCTGCGAATATGTATGTCGGGGCAGCCGATCTAGAATCCATCACGTGTGTTGGTGTTCGCGCGTCTGGGTGAGATCGTTAGCTTTCCCCTCCATCAGCCTCATTACAAGTCATGAATCATCGACATGATGTGAAAGTCCCTCCCCCCCTAAATAGGCTCCATTCATATTCAGGTGCAGATGATACATGCTACAGAGCACGATCCCTCTCTGCCACAGAGTACAGATGGCAGCCAAATCAAATGAGATCCACACCCCTCGCTAGTCGCTACGCACATTCCCACATTAAGTCAGAGTAAAAATACTTGCATGGATTTTGAAGTTGGTGCCACACTATACCCTATTATAACTTATATGTAGCAGGGTGTAATACATGGTGGTGTATTCCGGTGGGAAAGCAGGCATGGGTGGATGTGAAGCATTGCATTGTGGTATTTTTTTAGCACAGTGTAGAAGCACTGTAGTGTACAGTGTAAACTACATTGGTAATGCATTTTCTAGTGTAGAAGTCAGACACTAAGTATATACTGTAAATACACTATACACTCTTTATTAAGTACACCTGCGCTTTAATATCTGATTATGTGATGATATGGTCGCAGACGTGGTCAATAGGTTCAGTTGTTGCTCAGACCAAACAGTAGACTGGGGATGAAATGTGATCCAAGTGATTTAGAGTACAGAGTGAATGGTGTGCAAGACAAGAGTGGCACGCAAATCTCAGAAACTGCTGATCCCCGGGGATATTTCCACACACAGTATACATACACACTACAGTACCCCTTCTCCAGTGGCCATTATTAGGTGAGCATACCTGATGAAGTAAATGTGATTTTGAACACAGGCCTTTGTGTCACCTATGTATCTGTCCTACCTGAAACAGTGTGCCTAAAAGGTGAATAGTTCCACGGGGACATACAGTACTGTAAGGACAGAGATTGGCACAAGGCAGAGAAAATCACAAAACAAAAACTACTCTGAAGCCAAAATAGGCAGGAGGAAATCAGATTAAACCATGCGGAGTCATACAGTACATCGTTGCAGAAGTTAAAAAGGTTAATCCACTTACCTTGGTGCATATGATCCTCTGAGCTGCAGAGCAAAGATTTCTTTACAAAGCTGCATTACCCTTTTCGGCTACGATGTTTATAGGGAATGTGACTACCCTCTTACATAGTGTCAGATTCTTCCAGATGTCACAGCTCGTAATGAGTACTACATATACTGTAGGTTACCACTGTGGTTCAGTACATGTACAGCACATGCGGTCAGGACAAGAAGACATTTATTAAATGAATGGTCTTGTGCCGGTGGTGTGGTGCTACCATAGTTCTGTGGGTGCTACATGCTACAAGAGACAATAACAGTTAAAGCAAATCTTATAGTGTGTTTGTGTGGGAGCATCATTCATTTCAATAGCAGCTGGCGACAAAAGATTAGCGACCGGGAGAGTTGACCAAACTTTATGTACATTCTCAGTGACGCTGTGCAGTGTCTAGCAATGACGGCCAATCAGAGGGTAGATGTGTCCATCTGAAGTTCCCTCTTTGTGAACATTCTCAATGTTCCTACTGAAAGTGGAGGAGAAAGCGAATGTGGCTGGAGTCAATTTTCCTGTACCATGTGTGTCTTTTCATTTCCAAGACAAACATTAAAAAGAGAGGTCTGGATGCGTGTTTTCAAGGATACTGGAAACTTTGGTGAGGTTTACTGAAAGCAGGAACTCAAAAATCCAGTGAATTTGAATGGCACATATAGTTTAGACAATGACACAGGACACAGTTCCCCCTCGAACGACATGGCCGCCACGACCGCAGGTGATGTCCTCACAGCGACATGGCTACAACAAGCTACAACATCGCTGTCTGCGTGAAAGCGCAACATGCAAGGCTGCAGCACAAAGGCTAGTTTCCAACTGAGTGCTTCATTCGCACTTTCCAAAAATCATTTAAATGTTTTAATTATGTCCATGTGTACATTGAGCTAAAATATGGTATGTGGATGTTTCCACATGCTTACAGCTGTGTGAAATATGTATGTCATGTGTATCCGTGCTTTAGGTCATAGTTTGTGTATAGGTCATCAAATTGACCTACTCCCCAAACCTGCTAGCCTGGACGCCAATTAGAGACAGTAAATGGAGAGGTAGCAGTGTCTATAGGTCATTACTGGGATACAGACCGTAGCTGGCTTTTACTCTTAATGGACACTAAGGTGTTTTAGCCATTAGGCTGGTTCTCTCCAGCTATTTTCGTGATCTGAACAAAGCGGCAGTAACATCCTAACAGGGCACACCCTTTTAGCCTCAGGTGAGGAGAATGTGTGCCTGCGTGTGTGTGCATGAGAGAGAAACATCAAGAATAAAAAGGAAAGTTAGAATGAGAGATTATTTTATGAGCTGGTGATCGGAGGTAGAGAGAAGTACTGTAGGGAAGATATAGGCACCGGAACAGTATGCGCACATACAGAGAAACTAAGGTTAGCTCCCGGGCCACGATAGTACTGCATCTGCAAATGGACGGCACCTTTTGCAAAAGGGAAGATTAGTGGCCTAATGGAAATTCACAGCATGGGGATGCACTGTACAGGGGGTGATGACATCTAACATTACAAGGAACTTGCTGCTGGAAACACGCAACAACGCAAGAGAGCGTGCGATGGAGTTGCATCGACTGCAGTTAACACCGATGATATTTCCAATACCTTACAGCCCACTCAAATACTTGGCATGTTCTTCAGTGAACGTTGACTTTAACAGAAGCAGACCACTCAGGTTGCCAGGAATAACTCACAGTCATCGACGGAGAAATAAATTTGCGAGATGTTTACGACATACCTTACACTTAAGAAGGAAACGTCTGTCTCTTGAAGAGTTAATTTATTACAGCGCCTCAGTCCCAAGTCTGCCTTTTAATAAGAGAGACTTAAGGTCATAAATTACTTAGAGCATTTGCTAAATCATTAACCATTAGCCATTTTTTTTATGCATTGTTAAAAAAAAACGACTTATCAGGTGAGCGTTTACTAGCCCAGTGAAATTTTAAGGAGTGCTTTGGTGAGTGCATGAGATCAATAGCTCTTCAATATATACAGTAAGCTGTGCAATAAATCATTACACATTTGGAATCAAGGTAAAACTTTCAATCTAAAACACAAACATTTATAGGGGACAATATGGCCACCTAATGAAAACATCACTTCATGTAATATCTTAACACTATGCTGGGGTGTGAGCACAGATAATTTGGATGACAAATATTCCTTTCTGATTTTATTTGAAGTTGCGTACCACATTCAATCATTCATGTAAAATAGTAACATAAGGTCGAAGGTCATTCTCTGAAACGACCGCACATCTCTAATCTGTTTGTAATCCGACAACCGTTAAGAACAAGGCACACTGACCCAACGTTAAATAGGATAACAAAAGAGGAAGACACATATATCGCTTACCCTGCACTCACACCATCAGCTACAAAGCAACAGACCTTCATTCATCTCAATGAGCGTAGGGCAACTGTAAGTGACAAGGAGCGAAAAAGCGGCCGGCTACTTAGCAACCGGCGACTTGGCGACTGAAAAGTTGACCGACTTAAACTTTATTCAAATGTTCAGTTACACGGTGTAGCGACTAAACAATCAGAGAGCAGATGTGTATCGGCGACGCCCCTCCCTCTTCTTGCCGATCGAAAATGGAGGAAAAACTGCGTTCTTGTTAATTTTCTGGGACATATTTATTAATATGTATGAATGGAGGGAAGGTTTTCAAGATTGTGCTTGAGATGCTTGTGAGGTTCATTAATGCATTGGAAGCAAAAACCAAGCGAATCGCAATATGAATGACATGTTATAACCATTCATTGGACGGCAATGTTACAGGTCTAATTCTGTTTTTGTTTCACCTTCTGGTTGAGGTTAGCTCTCTGTCTGTGACATTTAAGATTAGGTCATCCAGAATGCTGTATTTTCACTGGTTAGGTCACTGGGTTAAGGTCAGGGCTTCACCTTCATCTGGGGGTTCTCTGTTTGCGGTCCGGATAACCGGAAAGTACCTAAAAACTTATTGATGTGTAGTCAAATAACTATTGCAATCATGTTATATAATGTTACATAACTACAGGTTTATCTACAATTTACGTAGTTTGTTCATGAGTTTGTTTAGCCAATAGCAAGACAGACACACACAACATACCTCTTTGAGTGACAGGGTAGACACACTACGACAGCTACAACGCGACCTGGCTACAACCAGCTGTGGTGTGAGCGCAGGGTTTTTGGTTATTGGTTAGATCATTTGTTTCAGAAGCGCATGTCACCCGGATCTTACACCTATTGGTAGTCAACTTGTTGCATCGCTCAGTATTTATTTTCACCTTGCCCAGTTGTCTTGCAACAGGCTCTTATCACTAACTCATTGAAAATGAATGGCCGCCGGTCACTCAATCTCCATTGTGTGTTGTCCATGTGAACGCAGGGTTAGGATGACACTCATTGTCGTTAAAATACAAAACAACAAAACATCAGTGTGGAGGATCCAGAAACACTAAAGGTGGCCAACTGTTAGTCGCAGGCATGGTTCATGAAGGGGAGGACGAAGCAAGACACCTTATCGCCTTAGCAGCAAGCTGCTTTAGACCGGCTTCTGTCGAGAGGGAAGAGGCTTTTGAGAAGGCTGCGTGTACAAAATATCCAGCCACGGATGAAGAGGGAAAGACGAGAGGATTTGTTTGTCATCACGTTTTACCACAAAGCCGTGGGAGATGAAGAAGTTCGAGCAGAAGGCGTGTGCAATAAGCCGTGAGAAACACGGCCATTGCCATTTGCCGCCTAATTACTGCAGTGCTGGCATGACGATGCAATTTGCATAGGACCCACGATAAATGGATGAAAGAGATTCTTTTCATATTTGTCTCCATTGTGGCAGCATTCATCAACTCTGGAACGGAACAAAACAGAACACTCTCTCTACCTCAGGTCCAAGTGAACATTTGACCTTCATTTTGAGATATTTTCATTGTTGTTGACATGTTACCCACAGAAACAATGCTTCCCGCCTTCTTTCCCTTGAGCACAGCTTTTATGGCAAACTCTGCTTTGCACTTCCAATTTCCAGTATTAAACAGATTTGAATAATCATTCTATTACGCTGTCAGGTCCCCAAATCCCTGCTCTTGTTGTGGAGGCTGAAATATTTTCACCCAAGCACAAACATCATCAGTAACACAAAAACGCCATACGATTTGCTATTTCGAATATTGCACAATGCATGAATAAAGACTGCTATCTGTGGCTTATGTAGGACTTTCACTAGTACTCCAATTTCACATTAGCACAGCTATTAAAGCTGGAGGCTTCATATACCCATCTAAATCCATTCATCCATTGAAAAGCTCTGTGTGACAATAATTGCTAACTTAAAGACATGTCCACTGTGGTCAACAAAAGACAAACAGAATTTATACATACAGGTCCATGGTCAGTAGGCTGCTTTGGCGAGAATACATGTGTTTGTTTATTCATGAGTTCAGCAATGCATGCATGCCACTTTACCAACAGCAGGCACAACTTACTGTTATTCTCAAAACCATAACCAACAGATTTACACTCACATATGGGATTCAAGCTGACTTGAACCATGTTTGGATCAAACAGCTGTTTGTTGTTAATCCAGACATATTAGCTGTGTTCTGAAACACAAGTCCAGAAGTTGTGTGGGTTGGTGAGGATGGCAAAACGCATCGTTGTCATCCATCATTGCCAGGAAGAACTACCCACCTCTGGTGGCACAGCTGTTTGGGCGCTGACACCAGCGTGCCGGCCTTGCCCTCTACATCTGCTGCTGGGCATGTTTTGACAGGGTCATCTGTGGCCCTGAGGAACACACAACCCAGTGTGTGAAAGCACTGGGAAATGGGAAACAGCACAATGGACGAACACCACAAATATGTTGGGTTAACGTTAGCTTAAAACCTGATATCTCTGCTATCAGATGAAAGCCTCTAAAGAAAGTTAACAAAGAAAGTTAATATAATGATTGTAGCTAGGCTAGGGTTTCGCAAAAGCAGTTATATAAGTTATTTTGACCTAGATTGCTGAAGCCTGTCAATCCATAA
>JAODUK010018237.1:12500-26435 GCA_027564635.1 Typhlichthys eigenmanni
AGATGTTATGGAACACTAATGTGTGTTAAATAACTGTGGCTGTATGGAGAGTTAGCCACTCAGCACCAACATCTTGGATCATTTTTGTGGCAATTGAAAACAAATTTGGTTTATTATAAATAATTTCTGATTATTACTCTGATCTTATGGTTTATGCTTCTTAAGGAATTAAACTAGGGTTCAGTCACCATTGCAAACACAACATGATGTCACAGACACATCAACATGATCACAATCAACCTGCACATGAAACGAGGTATTGACCAGTGGCGGCTGGTCCATAGAGGTCGCTAGGGCGCAGCCCCACCTTAGAATATTCAGAGGATTCACGTTAAACTTAAATCAATTATACAGCTTTGCTAATACGTTATGTATTGGCTACTCGATCATACCATGTGCCTGCTAGCCTATGCCTGCACGTGTCACAATCGGTTTC
The DNA here is from genome assembly GCA_027564635.1 of Typhlichthys eigenmanni. Taxonomy (NCBI): domain Eukaryota; kingdom Metazoa; phylum Chordata; class Actinopteri; order Percopsiformes; family Amblyopsidae; genus Typhlichthys; species Typhlichthys eigenmanni. The sequence continues at coordinate 12,937 of JAODUK010018237.1, forward strand.
AAAGTACAACAAAAATGACGACTATTTCATAATTTCCTTTGTGAAAACATAACTTGGTCGCCGGTATCATGAGTGTGTATGTACGTTCGCCAACTTTTTGCAACCAGGTAACAGGCTGCTCTCTAATTTCACTCTGGACAGGGTGATGTGCCTTGGACACCCCCACATTTATTGGCAGCGAATTAGTATTGTTTTCAACTTGTTTGATTTAACGAGATTGGACAATTCCACTGTGTAAGTAAAATGTATTTATATAGCGCCTTTCACAGATAAAATCACAAAGTGCTTCACAATGCTTCACATAAAAATGGAGATATATAAATATAGACAACATTTTTACAATAGACATACAGAACATAACGTGACAAAAGGCCCAACAAATAATTAATAATTAAAAGCCTGTTTAAATAACAGCGTCTTCAACAGCGTTTTAAAAGATTCTACAGAATGTAGTTCACGTAAAAACACAGGTAAAGTCATTCCACAGCCTAGGTGCCACTGCTTTAAATGACCGGTCCCCTCTGGTTTTGAAATGTGTGTGGGGAACCACCAACAATCTCTGACCTGAGTTGTGCTTGTTCACACCCGCCACTACTGATTTCCCTCACGATGTGGTGGATCACTCAGCAAGGAAATCTTTTTTGTATTTACTTACAAAAACTTTAATAGGGTTAAGGGTTCTTGAGGATATTTTAATTTGGCCATCTTTACAAATGATTCAGCAGCAGGTATGATAATGAAATACACAGATATTTATAATAGTGGTGGGAAGGCTGGATATTCTGCATATCCCATATCTTTAAATCTTGGTTAGACAGTGTAAAGAACCAAGTCTTTAAATTAGTCTTTTTGTTGCCTTTGTGTCGCGTGAGCAGAGAACCGAAGAATCAGATCATTTGATTTATCCGAGTCAATGTCCTCATGCAAACCAGTGTTGCAGCTTTTAACATTGCATCTGGTCATTAGCTCATCATGATAAGAGTCAGACGTTTGCGCTTATAACACGGAGATCTCTAGTTCGAAAACAGCTTTACAAAATGTTACATTTAGAAATGCTTGTCTCAGTGGATTGATTTGTCAATTATTATGTCATAGGCTACTTGCAAATTGCCATTTAGTGTAAGGATAAACTTTAAATATAACGTTGTGTGTTTGCTGGGGTGCACAGGCCAAACTCGGCATTCAGCCCTGTGTGTGTGTGTGTGTGTGTGTGCGTGCGTGCGTGTGCGTGCGTTTGTGTTAAATAGCAACGGACTGATATTGTCTAGAGTCAAATTATTTATTTCTGTATTACCTTTGTGAAAAATAAACCACATATTTTGAAATAGTTTTTGAAAATCCTAATGTTAAATCTATGTAATAGCGCCTTTGAACTATGACGATAGGCTATACATTCACCAGAATGCAGTAAATTAAGTGTTTGACCCTAAATAAAAACTACCATAAATCCCAGAATTGCACCCTCTGAAAAAATAAAATCACCAGCCGCCACTGGTATTGACCTCTTATATGCCACCCTGTTTTCAACCGCTCACTTGCATTTATTACATTTTATATTTTAATAATTAAGTAAAATATAAGAGAAGTTTGGGATTGTACTTGTTACTAATTGTTTTGGAATTAGTTTGATTAATTTAGGCCTACAGCAAATGCATTATAATTTAAATTTGATACAAAGGAATTCTCGAGGTAATTGTGGAAGTTATTAATGTGAAACTTCTTTAACCTGAGGTGTGTTCAAATTAGCAACACAACTGTCTAAATACAAGTATATTAAATGGGCCACTAAATATTATACGCCATTTAACTGAAACCAACAACGTTTTGGAAATTCATCATTGATTGAGTTTCTAGTATAGCTAAATTGGTTCTAATGGATTTCATGGGGTGCCTTTTGATTGACAAAGAGGTGTGGGAGTTGCATGGCCCCATGCTCTCACTCTGTCCCACAGCTATGCGCCATTGATCAAATACAAACAAACTGTCACTCCAGATTGCCAGGACATTGTTGATGGACGCACCAGCCACTTCAGCCATTATTCAATCAGACCCATGTCCAGACAGACACTGAAGTAAAACTTTGACATTGTAAAAGTGTTCAATTGCCTGAACATTAAAATAATCAATAACATTTTTATTATGTACTGTATTACTTCCCAAATAAATTAACATCATAGCAAAACAGATATCTATAATCACAGCTGTTCAGTTGTTATATCTGCCAAATATCAACTTAAGTAATAAATCAGCACCTGTTATTATCATGCACATTATCAACCACCACCAATTTTGTTTCACTGATAATCAACATCTTAGCACCTACCCACAATCCAATGTACACGACCTATGACCTGTGTGTCCTTCAGATGTAATTGTCTCTCAGTCTCCATGGAGACATGAGGGCATGGATGTGCTCACTGGACATGAGAAATGAGCACAATTAAAGCATTTGAGAGGCAATTATAAGTGTGTTGTGATCCCAAGGGCCATAAATAACATTGCATCCACCACACCTGCTCTTTCGGTGACTGAAAAACAAAGAGGTGTGAGAAGAGCGAAACGCCGTGCCGTGACACCACCTCATTCATTCAAGTCATTTCTCACCCCGAATGAAAGAAAGGCCAGCTCATTAAACAAAGCTTAATGATATCAACCACCAAAGCTATATCTGTGTCTTGTCAACCTTTTTTTATGGCTTTTAGAATTAGTAACTCTTGGATGATCTATAAGTACAGGTATATGCACACCTTAGTCATCACAGCAATACAAATCATCAGAAATAATTAAAGAAACAGCATTCAAATCATTTAAAAATACATTCCTGATCAAAGTGCATGGGGATTTCTGATAGTCTCAAAAGCCTCTATAGTCGTCCTTTCCAGAGCACTTAGGGAGAAGTGATGGGATGGTAAATAAGTAGCTTACAACACGCAGGAGCTTCTACCCCTGACTACTGGGCGGTTGTCAGTCTTAAGTAACTATACTTGTATACTGCCAGCCTACATCAAAAGGCATGTGACCACACTTCACTCCTACAGTATGTAGAGATAGAACCTGGAGAATGTCCTTCAGGAGAGCATGGAGCGTTGTGTGAGAGCCTGTCATTTGGAAACAAAGTTGCAAGGCCAGTAAAGAACATCAGCTGACTGTAGGATCTTTAACATGCCAAATGCCCTGCATTGAAGAAAGTCAAACATTACAGTAAAGATCCATACACTCTCAAACAATCCACGGGCGCTCATCAAGTCCCAAGAAAGCTTCCCACGTTATTCTCAGCCTCTCGCTCAATCTCTTCTTCTCGGAACGACAGATCCGTGCCACCCGCTCCCCTGTGCAAGTCGTTCAGTGAGGAACTTCCAAGGGTAGCAACCACCTGAACACCCCTCCGCTCACTCCCTGCTATCACATGCCCTCCTCCACCTCACACACAGCCATAGGCACCTCAGGGGGCTCCGCGCTGCATTGCACAAATTCCTAAATAATTGAATCACATCTAATTTGGTGTACTTCATCCTCCGTCAGCAGCACGACTCAAAGAAGGGCAAACGGTAGGCAGGGCTACTCCCAGTCATGACCTGATATCACCCCAATACTTCTGTACAGTACACTGTATGTAGGTTGTGTCTTTTTGTGCCAAGGATGGAATTACTTGGCATCTGAACTGAATATTAATAAGCTGACACTACGGTAATTAATTATCATTTTTTTATATATATATGTGCAGAAATCAAAGACATTGAACTGTACCAAATAAAATCACTACACTCTGCTTTTGCTTTATAAAGATTGTTATTTTATGCAGGAGCCAAATATGCATTGTGAGATAAAATATTCATCATATTATCAGCTTCCCTCTGGTAAGGCAAACAACGTCATATTTTCCAGCCACATTAATATTTCTTCCCCTCCCAACGGTTTCATGCAAATACATTCCAGCGTATAACTGACACGTGAGGTTTCTAAGAGCCAGCTGAACGCTGTCCAGGTCAGCAGTTCATGACCCAAAGATTCTCGCTTGTCACTAGCGGCAACAATGCCATATCGCCCATGGAAACTGTGACAGCATTCAAAATGTGACAAAGCAAGCAATATTAAATGTAAAACCTCAATTCAGGTGATTCTATGTAATCCAAATCAGTCAACAATTACTGTATTACATTTACCCTTTACGTTTTAGTTTTTTTTTCTTACCATGCACTGAAAAGAAGTTTTAACAGAGGGGATTTCAAAATCATTATTAGCCTACATAACCATTGAAGTCACATTAAACCATGGGCGTGTTTCAACCAAGTAATCCATTCACAGACATTTCCCCAACATCTCCAAAGATAACAGGAATGCCGTGTCCCGTCTTCTCGAATCACATACTACGGATATGCGCATAGCCTGGAGGCATCAGAACTGGTGCAACGTGTGCAGAGAATATACTGCTTTAGTGCTTGTGGGGTCCCAGTTGAATATTGATGCATCATACTTAGTTTAATTTGTCCTGCAGTTGAGATACCGGGCAAGACATTTAGGAATACTAAAGACGTGCCCCAATCGATTAGCATGCGAACACAGCTGCTATTATTGGGCAGATTAATCGATCATGTGTCAACATTTACATTTGTACAAAGGTGCAAGATTGTATGTTCCAAATGAGATCTTCAATAACAGATGATCAATCAATCAAATCACCTTTTCACTGGTTTAATACAACACATTTCCTTCTGGTTTCGTTACGCATTGCATAGACACATACAAACAAGCCACTGTAGGTCCATGCGTATGAAAATATCTCGGAAGCTTTGGACATATGACAAGCATTTCAACTTTCTGGATGCTCATCTTTTCATCGTTCCTCCGGCCTCCGCGTACCAACCCTGATCCTTTCTCTCCATTCTGCCAGGCACGCTAACACATAGGTCCAGATATGTGTGTAGCTGTCCCTTCAAGAGGAGGAACACACTCTGTATGCAGCCACCACGCAGCCTTCTGTGACTGGCATAGCTAATGAAGTGTCCACACCCTCCCCTGGAATGACAGCACGTGCGTGCGTGTATGTGATCCACAGAGTCAAGCTGCAATTAAAAGGCTTGTCAATGTTGCCTGCCATAGAGGCTTGGACTGTCTATCGACCAGCCTCAACACGCTGTACAAAGCTAGGGAGGAAGAAATAGATAGAGGATGGAAGAGAGATGACAGTAAGAGTGGGTGGGTTGGGGGGGTGCTGAATAAAAGCAAAATGGATGGAATAGACTTGACAGAGAGAAGAAGGAATGAGAGACAAAGTGGACAGAGGTCAAGAATGATTACAACTCGTCTACTAACTGTCAAACTGTCTCGACCTTCTCCAGGCCGCTCTGTGTGAGCAGACAATTAACCAGGTCTTATTAGGACTGTGTAAACGATATCCTTTTAATGGAACACACTGTGGCACACTTTAAGAGGGCTGGGGGTTGTCAAATGAGACCGGATCAGTGCAGATAACAAGCTGGGCTTTAGGGAACAACACCTTTCTGAATAAAAACAAAAGAAGATAAAAGAAAAAGACAACCACTGGTTTACAAGATTCCAGCCCAGAGTTCACTCACTCATTGTACATTGAACACGTGCAGTAACCAGGTAGCTAACGTTACACTTTTATTGGGACAATCGACGGAATATTATTTCCATCTAGCTTACAGGACACCATGGTCTATATACACATCATAATGTAAATATATAAAGCATATGTGGACAATACATATTGTACATAGTTACCCAAATGACTTTGTGAGGTCCATTTGAATGTTAACAGCCGATACATTAACATACAGTCCAGTGCTATCATCCTCCTCCCTCCCACGCACAAGCGTGTGCCTTTGTGCGGCCCGTCACAGCAGAATGCGGTATTTGAGGGTGCGGGGCACCCTGTTGATGACCAGGCGCCCGTCGTAGCTGAGCGAGGCGAACAGCCAGGGGTCGGCGGAGGACCACTCCGCGGCGTACACGCTGTCCTCGTGTTCCTCGTACGTGGACACCACGCTGTCGGCCAGCGGCTCCTTGCTCCTGCGCCCGGGCCCGGGGAGGAAGGGGAGAGGGGGGGAGAGAGAGAGAGGTGGGGGGGTGAGCTCGGAGTAGGACGAGCGGTTGGGCGTGCGCGCTATTAACGTTGTACATAAATAACACAGGAGGAGGAGGAAGAAGGCGGGTCTGCTAAGGACAAGGCCACAGGACTGATCGTTAATCATGACTTCACACCCCACAGACACACCACTGTCTACCCCCCCAAGGCCTGGCAGTGATTACACCAGCACATTTCATACTCCTCCAACCCTGCCCGAGTCACTCGGTCTCTCCATCTACCTAAGTATTGTTATTCACTGTTCCCCTTTTCCTGGAACAAACTGCAACAAAGATGTTCTTTTACCAGGGAAAATAAATAAATAAAAGAGAGACAATTCTACAATAAATGTAAAAAATGAAAACACAAATATACAACCTTAGTGTTGTGTTGCGCTAAACATTTTTTTTTTCACACCCGCTGTTTTAAAGCATCCTATGGGAAGCACGCTAAATCCTCCCTTTGCCAGTGAATTCTCATTACCGCCATCTACTAATATAAGAGATATGCTGACTTGCCCTTAATGCTCATTGGAGAGCGGACAGGAATGTTGCAGGTGTCGACAACAGTGCAACACCCACATTAGAAAACACCAGATTTGAAATGTTCAAGCACAATTAGCACTTTGCTGGGTTAGAAGTGGTTTGGGATACATTTACAACTTGCAAACATGGCTATAAAGTGTGAAAAACAGGTACTAATTGTATTGGAATAGTATTAGAAAATATATGCCGCTCATGGTTCTGGCGCGAGTATTGTTTGGAACGAGACAATGGACCAGGAAATGGAGGAAAGAGTCCAGGATTTGTGAGAGCGGACACCTGCTGTAAATATAACATAAGAGGGGTCAATCACTATAGTGGAACGGTCATAGCTAAAGCTGAGAGCTAGTGATTAGGAATAAGAGTTGATAATTGTGTTTGAGAGTCGGTTATTGAGTATAAGAGCAGGCAGTTATGAATGAGAGGGGAGGTGACAGTTATGGACGGACGGCCATAGAATATATGGGAGACAATAAACCATCAACCATTCTAGAATAATGTTAATTGGGAACCTCCTTAAGAATTCAGATGAAACATTTCTTTTTTTTTGTGCATTTTATTGCTGCACTTTATCTTGTTGGCCACTGAAAGACATGGTGACTGTGAGGTTCAAGTACTGGTGCGGGCAGTCAACTTTAATTCCAGTGAATTCGCATCGGATGACTTCAACAGAATTTACAGCGCTATTTTGTCCACGGTTCATGCGTTTCATTGGCACTCCCCTTTGACACTCATAGAATGCACAAAAGAGAGCCCTATTTTTTTTTATAATGCTCATGAAATATGGAGAGATGTGGGTGCGGGTTCTGTATTTACACAGACTCATATAGCCTATATACTGTATACTGTGCATGCGAGTTTAAACAAACACCTGAATGAAATCTGAAGGATAGAAGGTCATTTAGGGCTAGAGGCAGATGAAAACCCACTCCATTTAACATTATAGTCCTGAGGTTTAATCAATATTCAGAAACAGAACCAACTCTTCCCTTGAAACTAGAGATCCCGTACGTTGTCCAAGGATATAATGTGGGATATCATGCAGACAAATAGCCAGATGTAGAACTTCTGACAAGAAGATGTTGTTGTTATGGATGCTGAGAGAGATTGAGTCTCGTTGTATTGCCCTTAAATAGGAAACAAGTCGATATCCATACGAAGAAACCATAAACGTAGTCTTACAGTACAGACACAGTAGCAACGAGCAAATGTTTTCACCGACATCAACATTCTTTGTAGCTAGCTAACTAGCTTGACATGACATTTTAGCAGCGTGGGATATATTAGTGTTTACTCATTTGTTTATTATTAAAATCAGTTCCGCTTCTCCTTACCCAGAAGGTCCACTTACTTGTTCTCCTGGTGGTTGTCTTCTCCATCACTGAGGTCCTCCTCATCCACCAGGTGTCCGAAGGGCTCGGAGGAGATGGAGACCATGTTGGACAGGATGAGACGGCTGTCGCTGCTGGCCGTCAGCACCAGCTGGTCATGGCTGTGGTTGTAGCGGACGCTCCACACCCTGGGACAACGCAGCACCAATGGTAAAAGGTGTACTAAGTAAGTTTGACACCTGAATCCAAACAAAAAGTAAATCCCCCTGGCCCGCCAATACAATGTTATGTGTAGTTCTAAATTGCTCAATGTTACGGTCTAAACTGTACAAACACGTCTTAGCCCAACATAGGATCTACTGTATGCAAGATAGATGAACATTTATTCAGTTTACCTTTAAAAAAAAACGTAAAACAAAGCCTATGCTGCTTAAGGCCTGTGGTAGCACATAAGCAGCATAAATCAAAATATGATTAAAACAAATATTTACAGTTACAAAGGTTAATGTTCGTAGTTACCATATTGTAATTCTGAACAATGTTTATAAAAACAAATTATAAAAATTAAACATTAGCTGCTCTGAGCTTATCTGACTATTCTTAAAATCCTAAAATAGTCATATGACTGGCTTCAGAAGTACTGCTACACAAGCTGCGCTGTCTCTATCGCCACTTGCAAAGTATGGTAGCATAGTACAGTGTACAAGGTATCATGGGTAGTGTAGTCCAGAAGGTTAAGTTGAGAGAACAGTGTGGCCACTAGTTGCTAGTGACAACAGCAGGATAAACAAGTCAGGCAGTCTCTCATTAAGAAGAGGGATAGCATTGTCAACAGAGGTGCTTACACCAGAGAATCAAAGTTTGCTCTGGCCCTGGAGCTAGACAGGGAATCTTCCAGAGAATCCAGAATATTCCAAATCTCGAACCTAAACAATGCTTAAATCCACCTTCTTTAGTATTCAAACGGATACGTTGAAGCTCACCGGAAACATGAGCACATTCAATGAACGGGTAGGTCACTTTAAAAGCCCTGAGCCCCACATTTAAAAGGGTGCTAGTAGATGATTAGTATTACTATAAAGTCAGAGTCTGGCTCCATTCTCTCTGTATACTATTATATCTCTCTTCCTCACTCCACCAACATTCTATAGCCTATTCTCTCTTCAGCCCCCTCTTCTTTCTCTCCATTTCTGCCTCCATTGCCTTTTCTCTCTCTCCCTCTGATTGTTAGTTTGCGTCTCTCGTTCATTTTTATTCTCATCTCAGCCTGAGGCAAGGCTCAGAGTGAGGTCCCAGTCCCTCACAGGGAGGGATTGAAGGATAACTGGGGCTGTTGACAGAAAATCAGCCTCGGCCACGCTGCTCCCCTCGCTCCCCTAATCCGCTTCCCTGCTAAAAAATAGTCCCTAATACCCCCAGCAGCCCTGAGGCCCTATCCTGGCTGCACGCCGGAAAACAAGTGCAGACGCATGCACGCACACACACACACACACACGCACGCATGCACACACACACACACACTGAGGCAGACATGGTTACGCACATGCATGCAAAGAGTTAAATACTCCAGTTCCCACAAACACTGTAAAATGAGAGACATCACACATGAGTGTACCACACCCCACACGCACGCACGCACGCACACACACACGCACACACACACACACAGTCACTCAATCCCTCAGACCTATCTCCTATCAGAACAGCTCCCATCTGCAGCTATCTACAGTTATAGATATGTTTGCTAAGTCTATCTCTCCTTTGGAGATAACGCCTGTGTGTGCGTGCGTGCGCGTGTCCTTATCAGCTGTGAATTGCTGTGCGGCTGCAGTAACCCACTTTTTGGTGCACAGACGTGCCGATCAGCCATTATGCTAGCACAGAATGGCAGAGAGAGAGAGAGAGTGGGGTGGAGCCCAATCACACAGCAGGAACCCTGGGTTTTGCGGTACGCAATGCTCATCTTGTAGCGTCGCCCTGAGCTTCACAGCAAAGCACAGAGCGGAACAGAGCGGAACAGAACAGCGCACACAAGCCCCAGGAAGAGTATAACGCCGGGTGCCCACCGAATGCGTCGCGCCGGAAGTCACTCACCGTCAATGGGGCGGTCCGAATGTATGCGTTGGGAATGTGGCGCCGGTCTGCGTTGCGTTTCGAATGCGGCGTGCGTTCGTACATTCTCAACACCTGCGTCATTTTACTGTACGGCAACGTACAAGATTAAACCGGAGGTAGATTCCCGTTGGACGCAGCTGGGTTAGCCTAGCCTAACGCTGGGTTAGCCTAGCCTAGCTTAGCACGTTAGGCACTCACACAATCTGTCAGGGCGCTCTGGTTCACATTACCTTATGGAAATGTTAGTAGTAAGAGTCTTCAAAGACAATGCATTACAGTTAGCTTATATTGGCTCCAAAACTGTATTGGTATAATATGTGTATTCATGCACACACACACACACACACACACACCCACAGAGCACCAACACCACCTCATCTACCCGGCCATCCCACCCACCAGTGGGAGTGGTCTTCCAGGGTCTTGACGGGCTCCTGGACGTTGCGGACGTCCCAGAACTTGACCTTGCAGTCGTCCCCACAGCTGGCCAAGTAGTACTGTCTGTTAGGGTTGAAGTCCAAGTCTCGCACCAGCTGCCCATGAGCATTCTCTATACAATAGCTCTGACTGGAGTGCAGAGAGAGAGAGAGAGAGAGAGAGAGAGAGAGAGAGAGAGAGAGACACAGTGATTCAGTGTGACCACACGGGGCCCAGCTAAATCAAAGGCTGTCTGAGCCTGTCTGTCAGTGAAGGCCAGCCTTAATAAAGGATCCACACTGACACATAGTGAAACCTCATAACCGCAACAGCCTTGAGCCCCTGCTAGTTACGTTTACACAATGACACGGATGTTGGGTGCACTGTCTCCTTCTATTATATGGCACGACCCCCCACCACCCAAACAACCCTCCTCCTATTCCCCTGCCCCTGTATTCTTCCTTTTGTGTATTTTCTGTCCCAACTTTCCCCATTACCATCTCCATGCACTCCCCTCTCACTCTCCAGCATGCTGAGGCTCAGCGGGGCTTGGGTTTGATCAGCAGAGCAGAAAGCCCCACACACACACACACACACACACACACAAGGCCCCGCTGGATGCCACCAGCAGCTATCCAACTACCTAGTCACCCACTGATCGCATTAGGCAATTAACATGCTAATTAAAAAGCTCATTAAAATAGGGGCGCTATAAGAAAATGACCTGGGGCAGACTGCTGGGCTTCAATTAGGTCAACATGTCTGTGTGCGAGTTCCTGTATGTGTGTGTGTGTGTGTGTGTGTGTGTGTCACGGCCGCTGGACTGTGGCATTAGAATCCACACGCGGGACTTTGAAGGTAGTCTGTATTTAGACATGCATTAGTCACAGACTGGGTTAGCATACCTGTTTTATAGTGCTTATTTATTTGACACAAAGGAATACATGGCCCTGTAACTGAATAGACATCACGTCTGTACCAACGTTATATTTGTATAGCGCTTTTATAAAACAAGAGCCATTTTGGTGAAGAGCAATGGATGTGTATGCAAGGGAGGTTATACAAATACAAGACAGAGGTAAATGTGAAAGGACAAGATTAATTTGCAAAATGAAGCAGAGCAATACGGTGCTGGAAAAGTAACCCTGTTTGGGGTCAGAGGATATTCTCATTCATTTACACATTTTGTAAATAAATTAGTATAAAGCAATCCATTTATCAAATTAATGAAATAATATATAATAATAGGACAATACAAAAAGTCAAATTGGAACAATATATACAAATATATACAAAATAAAGTTATATGCTTCAGTTGGGGAGGACGTTGCATTGATTGTTGATTGAAAGGAAGGTTTGCTTTACAGAGGAGGCTCACTCCTCCACTCTGCTCCCTCTCTGTGGTGCTGAGGGTGGAGGGGTGACCGCAGACTCGGGGTGGCGTGGTGTTAAACCTGGCCCGCTCTGGAATGGGACGCACCCACCGCGTGACAAAAGGAAATGGAGCAGGAAATTGGGTTAGTTTTGCCATTTTCCTCCCCGGGGTCTCTGAACGATCCACACACGTCTATTGGAGCGCGCATGTACGCACGCACACACACAAACATGTGCTTACATACACATACACATGCACGCACACACACACACACGCACACGCAAACACATGCTCACACACACACAATCTGTCTCATCTTCCACCACACTAAAAGTGAAACAACCTGGGACTGTGTGTGCGTGCGTGCGTGTGTGTGCGTGTGTGTGTGTGTGTGTGTGTGGCGTAGGTGTGGAGGCACTGAGAATCTCCTGACAGTGTGCAGGATTATGCTTGTGGCCGGCCTAAGCCAACAAACACACTCAATCCAAAATCATCCAGCCGGGAAGGCTGAAGGGATGGTGCTTGTGTGCGTGCGTGCACATGTGTGTTTGTGTATAAGGGCAGGGCTGTTGATGGGGTTGATGGGGAAACACAAGAAGAATTACCCACACTGTTAGGTACACGCAGATAAAAACACATACAACAGAAACACACATTTTGTGTGCATGTATACACACACATACATTTTGTGTGCACACACACACGCACACACATACACACACGGTGCAAGGCACACACTGTCCCTTTTGGCTTACAGTAGGTGAAAAATGGCTCTGTGGAAGGGATCGACTAGAACTCACACACATAGACTCATTCGCGCGCACGCACACACACACACACTCCACTGTTTCTATGACAACTGCTGTATGGAGTGAGGAAAAAATAAAGAAATATCAAACAAGGAGAATCATAATTTCATCACTGATCAAACAAAATTAAAGCCTGAATTTGTGATGGGCTGGAAGAGAGGGAGAGAGGGGGAGAGAGAGAGAGAGAGAGGCAGGCCTACATTAGGGACACCGTCAGAAATGACACATACAGTGTGTGAGATATTCTCACACACCAGGCAGAGAGACAGAGATACATTGGGTTGGACATTGAGACATTCCACACTGTTAATGCTGTGGTGTGCTATTTTGATCTCACATTCTGGGTGCAGGACTTAAAATACACACGCAGGGGGTTGGTGGGATATTCTGTCCATGCATGAAAGCAAGGGGATCAAGCAGCTTAACAGATCGGTGGGTAACTTTCATGGTGTGCAGAAGGTACACACACTGGAGAAACAAGTTAACGTCACGTCCAAGTATCTTAGTGCAGCTGGCGCTTAATTAAAACAAGGGGAATACGTTATGTGCTTGTGATAAATTAGTAATAATCACAGCAAAGTGGTGTCAGCAGGTTTATGTATCATGCATATATGTCCTAAGATATTTGCGTTGTGCACTTTAAATAAAGTATTTATTACATTTAGCAATCCATCCTAGGAATCCAGAGATGAGCTTGTCTTTACTACTTACTACTTTATTTTTCAATGTCACTCTCCGAGGTTAAGAATATGACAGTATGAAGTTATGTGGCGTCTGGCTGGGGTGGTTTGTGGTGGGGGGGGGGGGTGCCTAGCAATACTG
>JAODUK010018248.1:3850-26433 GCA_027564635.1 Typhlichthys eigenmanni
TCCTGTGTTTACCGTGTGTTTCAGGCCTGTTTCCCCATCACTTCCTGTGTTTACCGTGTGCTTCAGGCCTGTTTCCCAGTCACTTCCTGTGTTTACCGTGTGTTTCAGACCTGTTTCCCCATCACTTCCTGTGTTTACCGTGTGTTTCAGGCCTGTTTCCCCATCACTTCCTGTGTTTACCGTGTGCTTCAGGCCTGTTTCCCCATCACTTCCTGTGTTTACCTTGTGTTTCAGGCCTGTTTCCCCATCACTTCCTGTGTTTACCTTGTGTTTCAGGCCTGTTTCCCAGTCACTTCCTGTGTTTACTGTGTGTTTCAGGCCTGTTTCCCCATCACTTCCTGTGTTTACCGTGTGCTTCAGGCCTGTTTCCCAGTCACTTCCTGTGTTTACCGTGTGTTTCAGTCCTGTTTCCCCATCACTTCCTGTGTTTACCGTGTATTTCAGGCCTGTTTCCCCGTCACTTCCTGTGTTTACCGTGTGTTTCAGGCCTGTTTCCCCGTCACTTCCTGTGTTTACCGTGTGCTTCAGGCCTGTTTCCCAGTCACTTCCTGTGTTTACCGTGTGTTTCAGGCCTGTTTCCCAGTCACTTCCTGTGTTTACCGTGTGTTTCAGGCCTGTTTCCCCCGTTACTCCCTGGCCTGTGTTTCCCAGCCTCGTTAGTTCCACCTGTGTCTGTGTAATCATGTCTAATATGTTGCACCTGCCCCTCGTTGCTGTTAGCCAATGATCTGTCCTCCTGTCTTGTCTACTTGTGTATTTAGCTCCAGTGTTTTCACCAGTCCTGTGTTGGTTAATGTTGATGTCTGTGTTGCTGCCCATGTTCTTGCCTTGTATCCCTTGGAATAAACCTTGTACGCGATGACCACGTGTCTTGCGTTTGAGTCCTCACCACATGCATCGTGACACATATCTGACTTTGCTATCTCATAATTATAAGTTATGGTGTGACCATGTGGCACACATTTGCTTCCATACAACACACTGGAACTAACAATACCAACATTAACGTGAAAATACAATTATCAAACTTAAATTTATCACAAATCATAGACTGAACAAAAGGCACACTGTCTCTTTTTTGCCTTATTTATCACTGTGTTGCCTTTCTTATCATCACATCATCAGTCCCTGCCCGGTAGGTGAATAGGCCAACACTTTCATTTAGTCTTTTTCTGACATATTGCCAGTGATCAATCAATGTTTGACTAATCAGTCTAATCTGGACTTTTAACTAACTTGTGCACATGCACAATACTGAGGAAGACACACTGACCTAGACTATTAAGCCAAACAGCAGGAGAGCACCTTCCATGGTGCCCTTCTAGACATCTAAATGTCATCAGAAAACTAATTAAAGCTTTCTTGGAGATTCGCAAATACTGTACACACAACCCGTACACAACCTCCAGTAAAATGGCAGGGCATCGCTGGAAATTGGTTTCATAGCAGGGTGCACGGTGTTCCCCCTAGCAATATGGCTGTGCTTCTAGTTATTAGTTCATCAAAGTAGGCTGTGGATGGGAAAAGGTGGATGGGGAGGAATCACATTTTACCTATCAGCAAAAATATGTTTTCTAAGTGTAATGATGGACCAGGAAAAATGCTAAAAGATTGGAAATTATTAAGATGCTGACAAAATATTTCTAAAGATAAAATTTTACACACAACTGGAAAGACCTGTACAGTCTTTCTGATTCAACGGTTCACATAATATCTGATAGCAGGTTTAATAGTCTAGATAGGTAAATGTTTTCAGATTCAATCGCAAGAAGCTTAAAATGCTCAGTAGATTCTTGCAGGTTTATGGCATATTCTATTTGGCTAGGCAAATACTGAGTAGAGACCATAGAGTGTATACAAATATAGACAAAGTGATTGTTTTGTAGCCCATACTGTAGGTTTGTGAAGGGACAGTTTAAACCCTGGAGTTTGGCTTCTGTTGTGACTTTAGAGCTGACGTTGCGTGTTAGTCTCTCATGATTGGCCTACTGAGGCATGTGATCTCTCATGATTGGTATACCTTTAACACTCGGTGTGACCATGTGGCACACATTTGCTTCCATACAACACACTGGAACTAACAATACCAACAATAAAACTCTTGTCTTTTAGCCTGTAAAACTTCTGTTTCTATTTATATGTGTTATGTACTGTATGTTTCTGACATAAGATAGATAATGAGACCTTCCATGGTGAATCTTACAATTTTCAATAATTCCAAAAGTTTGGGATTCTCTGCAAAATTATACAAATGCATTTATACCACATAAATATGTAGATATTATTGTGTTATGACCTCATTTTGTGAAATAGCTGATGTTCCAAACTACAGTACTGTTAATGGGAAATGCAGTCTACTCCTGGAAATGCCATAGTTACATGTACTGTCTTAACAAATTAAACCTTTTTCAAAATCGCCACCATCACAGTACTTACAAGAAGTGTGATAGCCTATTGAGACCTTAGAGAGAAAACATTTTTGCATTTCTGGCGAAGATGTAGGTGCCTTTGACATAAATATCAATCAAGTCCTTTCCACGTTCACGTCAATGCTCAGGCACGACAGAACAGTTTGACTGTCAGGGCAGGTTTTAACATATTAGTGAAAAGTGTGCCTTTGATTGTAGGTTTTTCTACTTTTTATGCAGCATATGATTATGCCAAGATGTTTCTGTGGATACCGGGGAAGAGAGATGGATGAAAAACTGTCAAAATGAAAATAATAGTCAGGGTATGTCTAAACCACAGTAAGCATAAAAAAATATATATTTGTCAGATTACCTGATGTTAAACTTCTGGGTAAATCTTTTCCGTTTTGTTTATACATTTGCACTGTATGCTGCACTCTCCCATGATTAGATACATTTAGAACAATTAAATTAATAATTCTAGAGATGCACAGTTCATTACAACAAACTATTTTAAATACTTTGAATAAGTTCCCTCTTACAAAGAGAGTCCACTCCACTCTCATTCATGAGAAACTCTATACAAATTAGATTTGGCATCCTGCCTGGTTTGCATCAAATTAAATATCACCAGGCTCAGAAACTCATTTCATGGCACATTCACACTTCTCCTGGAACATTTATCTGCAGTGCCCCTCTAAATATTTCACCAACCATATTTGACCTCTTACGTTTTTCCAGAGCCTTTGGCTTCCATGAGGGAATTGTTTGCACAGCTCACAACATTTTTCTAATTTATAAATTTATGAAGTTATGAAACCTCAGAACTATTATTCAACTCCAGTCACTTCTGGAAAAGCATTTGAGATGATTTGAATATGTAATGAGTGCTTGTTTTAATATTTGCACCACACAAAAAAAACAGATACAGTAAATAGAAGTGACGATAAAAGTTAAGGCCATACTGCACATGTGAATTTACATTCATTTGAGCCATGCTTCGCTAATTAGACATCCCATCCACCGCAAAGTAGAGAGGAGAGTTTAATACACCAAAATGTTTTTTTTTTAGTTTTTTTTTAAGTCTGCACAAGGAAATACTTTGAAGATGAAAAAATAAAGCCCTCTACACCGGAACAGCAGCCTTTTGGACAGTTACAATATATATTTTCAATGTCTTTATTTACATTTTCAATCATTTAAGCATTGATGCTTTGATTTTTCAATGAACAATCCATATAGATTTTAAAATAGTAGATGAAGATATATGTAGCTCCCTTATGCATATGGAATTATTAATTTAGTTAATAAAGGAGTCTAATTTAAGTATATTGTAATTTATAATTCCAGTTATAATAGAGTAACAATTTGTTCTTAATAATTTAATTCAAAAACATATTAAGGTCATTCTGACTTCTCTCTTAAGACAATAAACTGTTTAGTGGCATTGTGTTTACTAAAGTGCACATTTGTTGGGACTATGTGTCCTCTCAGCATTGAAATAGCCTCTGTGTAACATCATTGTAAACAATGACAATTAAATAAATGTACAGTATAAGCTTTAACAGAATTTTGTTCAGTGTCTATATGAGATAAATACATTGTAAAATCAAGTGTACTTCAATATTTCTTACTCAAAATAGAAAGTACACATAGGACAGCCAATGCATTGATATTTTAATTTAACAAGTTTTATGTTTTGTGATTGAAAAGTTCATGCAACCCCCCTAAAATCCTCTTGAAGGTCCTGAACAGTTTGAGAATTCACTGCACAATACTGGAGGCATGTCAAAAGTTACCAGTAATATTATGGGATAAATGGAGTGTCAATCCCTCTCAAGAGGCACAGTAAGCGGTACTGTACCATACTGTGCATGAGTTGACAAGAACATTTTTAAATCGTGTTCAGACGTGTTCAGACGGAAAAGCATGTGTCAGTGCCAGAAAAGATCAATGTTATTAATCGTTTTACACATGATTCAGGAATGTTCTTCCATCCATGAAATGTATTACTTCTGACAGGCAGTGCAAGGTCTGGCGATATGGCTTACTCAAGCAAATGGACAACTGGTAAATACTGCTTGGTACATCAGTGGCAACAAATAACAGAACAGCACAGCCAAAGAGGAGATCAAAGACTAAATACACAGGTTGATTGGGAATGAGAACCAGTTGAGGATGATACTTGGATAGATGGAATGAAGGCAAGGCAAGTGGAATGAGTACAGGAAACAACTCATAAAAGGCAACCAGGCAGAAAGGAGCAAGGAAGGGCATACTTTTTTAGTATTGTACATTGATATTGTGTTGTATGTGTACTTTGTTCAGCCAGTGGGCATGTAATGAATTTCCATTTAAGAGACAATATAGTATCTTCATCATGACACCATCAGACAAACAGTAGGCAACATAATAAAAAAAAAAAAAGCATTCGCAAAAATCTCTGCAAAAGATCAAAAGGAGAACAGAAATACGAGCAATTTGTTTTTAGCGTCCAGTCAACACATCTGAACGTCCAAAGACATCCATCAGTGAACACAAGGGTAGCTAAACTAAACCATCAGCAGTAAGCGATTAAGCTACAGTAATACACTTTTTGTTAAATTCAGGGAATATCTGATCATGGTCTGCTACCCATTCTGTGTGCACGCTGAAAACATTATCCAGTGTTTCTACACTGGCTCTGTAGGCCTACTCCAAATCTATTATGGCCAATGTGGGGGGCAGAGCTTCTGAGGAAGCACTCTATGGCATTGAAGGGAAAGATGTTTTTGTTTTGATCAAGTTCAAATATCAACAATCTCACCAGAATCTCTGGTGTCACATTTAATCTTCCATCAAATTAAGCAAAGTGAAGTCTTTCTTTTCAATTTATCTGTATCTGTATCTGGGTTATGAGATTATGAGTTCTGGCCATTTTACAGTCTCGCTACTTTCCTCAAACAAAATGTCCTTTCCACGCCTAAGGTTAAGGGTAGGGTTAGGTTGGCTGGTTTATTTGAGCATATATGTACTGTAGGTTTTCATACTGTAAATCTCCACGTCTAAGAGGTCCACTTTAAATTGTTTGTCCTCTCTTTTTCATTTACTTGTGAATTAACAAAAAGGATAGACTACATTTGATAACTAGCATGTTGTGTGTGTTGTTGTTTGCTCTATAGCTGTTAATAATTGTCCCGCAAATTGTTGTTGCCTTTTCAGGGGTTCACGCAGGTTCAGAAGGTATATCTCGAGCATGCACCCATACGTGGAGCACGCACAATCGCGACGACAATGCGGTAATTAGCCTGTTGCTAGATGACTCCCATTGCTGTTCCATGCCTTGGTGTTGTTTAGC
The DNA here is from genome assembly GCA_027564635.1 of Typhlichthys eigenmanni. Classification (NCBI taxonomy): domain Eukaryota; kingdom Metazoa; phylum Chordata; class Actinopteri; order Percopsiformes; family Amblyopsidae; genus Typhlichthys; species Typhlichthys eigenmanni. Next base: position 9,596 of record JAODUK010018248.1, read on the forward strand.
TTTAAACAGCCAGAATCCCTCAAATCAACTGTTGGGATTTCCAGATATATGTGACGTGCAATTGAACTGGTCATCTTGCACATGCTCTTTGTACTGCAAACTGCGAACTGATCCATTGAGTGCTGGAGGTGACGCACCGATGATGCCATCAGGACCACATCATCTGCGTAAAAGCAGCGATGAGATCCCCAGGTCACCGAACCGCAACCCCTCCCCACCATGACTACGCCTCGATATCCTGACCATGAATATCACAAACAGGATTGGTGACAAAGCGCAGCCCTGGCGGAGACCAAACCCCACCTGAAACGAGTCCGACTTACTACCTCTAAAGTTGTGTACAAGTCAAATAATACAGTAGTATACAATAGTGGATTGTGTGCCATATTCAGAGGAATAGGGAAAATAGGCTTTTCTGACTATAATTATAGACATACTGTAAATATAAATGAACAATTACCTTTGGCACCATCAACAAAAATAATGTCTCGAAATTTGCGTGGTTAAATAAAAAAATAAAATGTTTTAAAAATGTGGCTTTTAGATTCAATAGCCCATTTCATTCAGGCTCCTGTCATAATTTGTGAACAGAAATCGTGCCATTAGTGTTATAATTAGCTAATTAATTACTGTTTGCTAACACATACAGTACAGTTTAAGAACATTTTTTTACGGGAGAGTGGGAGTGAAAAATCTGCATTTTGAAATAGAACAAAGTGGAAAATATCAGTGTTGAAGCCAATATGTAAATGGCTTAAGATGTAATTCTGCACAGGCCGCTAGGGGTTTAACACAAAATCTTCGGAATGAATGGATGTCATCCAACTCTGAATACGTGTCATAGACATTAAACCCAAGAAAGGCAAAGTCAATACATTTTATCCATTAGAAGTTATAGTCTCAGTAGGTTATAGCTAATTTAGTAAGATGCAGTCAAAGTTTTGTAAAAACGAATAGTGAGTTTTATAACCATGAGAGACCATGTCTTACAATTAACCATTTGTGAACGATCACACGAGCCAGTCACCCAATTATATACCCCAGGCTGGCTATGAAGCCAAACTCCTTCACCCTAATAGGGACATCACAGCCGCAGTTTCCATCATTGTTTATGATGCCCATATTATTTTTTAAATATGAAAAGTGTATACACAATCTATGAACTTATGCTGACAGCGACAATACACCTTCTAGAAAATGTGAGATCACATCTTAGTGGCGACTGTGATTAACAGCAAACTGAATCTAGCTTTCCCCTACTGCAACATAGATTTGTGCTGGACACCAGCCCAAAACGTCTCACTTGCAGATGCTCTGCGTGTGAACAGAGGGCTCCCGACACAGAGGTAAACTGAGGGCAATTGCTCAGTGTGAACACTGTAACGAAACTCATCAGCAAAACAGCATACGCTCACCACAAGACAGCCACCTGTATGCTGAGGCCGTGCTTTTTGAAAGAAACTACATTCATAAAGAGTTTTGCCTTTGTGCATCACAACACTTAATGTGAGGCATAATTGCTTCTTTTAATAACCTACTGTGTAAGAAATGTACATTGAAACAGGCTTGGCAGGTAACACATGCGCTGTGGGCATACTATGTTCATCCATCCATCTTCATCCACTTATCCAGATTCTGGTCGCGGGGTATAGTATGTATTGTCTCATATTCATACACATAACAAGTTACAATAGTAAGGTCAAACAAGGCCTGCTATTCTCCAATACACTTCTCATCTCCTCTCTAAACCTAAGGCAGAATGAAGGAAAAGTCTTAGAGAAAACCGGTCTTTGTGAATCCAGTTTCACGTCGTCATTTATCTTCATTTAACTCAGTCACATGGCATATGTACCTGAATTACTGTACTTGGTGTTTCATACACTAATGCCTACAGGTAGCCTATATATTTCATCATTATGTTGACGAAAATGCTATTTGTCAAATGATGAAGTACTGTACAGTATATAAACTTTAAGGAAACTCTTCACTTAAGAAAACTCTTCACTTAGTCCTCTTGACCCCTTACACAACAGGAAGCAGGACCATTTTCTTCACTGACAGTATATTCACCCAAAACATAGTTGAAGTTTTGTATACCTATAGTGCTCAGATTTTTTCCATTTAGCACTCTGCCTGACTTTGATCATATTGTTGTTATCTTATGTGATGTGTTTCTGAGCTAGATATTGCTGTCCTCATTGAACATGGTCTGTCAATCCAGCTTGAGGGATAACATGGACTTCTTCAAGGTCACATTTTATTTCAATTGAAACTGGTGACTTTTCCTCAGGGATTACAAACCTTGCAAATGTACTTTGTTGTTTAGCACTGACTTATGTCATTGTGGCATTATTTCGGTGGCTTTGAATGTCACAACTGTACCGGTATAGTTGGATAAACATCAAACCATATCAAAGCTGCTTAGAAATGAGCCCAGGCTGAGATGTAAGTAGAATTCAAAAATAAGTGTTGCACATTGAATAAACCAGATCCAGATGTGTAAATAGGCTGTACAAGACAATAGTAGTAATTCAATGATTAATTTCTCTTTACTTCATTCATTTTTGTATATATTATAATCATATAAAACCAAGAATAAAAGGCAAAAAGTAAATACATTATGCATCCATATTCTCCCATCCTATTCGTGCGCCAGGTCCCTTTGAAGAGACATCAATCACATTTGGAAAATGTATAAATAATCATATACGAATATGTAAATTGAATGAATACTGCTGAATTGACAATTTGATGTTTGCCATCATTACATGAAACACTTATCTGAGCGACCACCATGAGCCATATATGTGTATAAGTCTGTTTATGCCAAAGTAATTATCTTTTATCTCATGGTTAATGTGAGTGGATATGAATTGATGACGACAATAACTGAGGAGTATGCACTATGGAAGGCCAGTGGTTTGTAAACCCACAAGTCACTTGATGACACAATGCCGTATTTAGTATTAAATCCGCTTACAGGTATTTTGATGAGCCCCGTAAAGATACTGGCAGCAGCATCAATCATTATGTAATATTGATGTACCCTTTGGAGTTATGTGGCTCAATGACATAGTGCTATTTGCAAATGATGATGTCCCCTTTGAAGTAATATGGTAACCTGCTAATGCAGAATTGTGTTAAAATTCTAATTTAGAGTGTGCAATTGGACAATGTTTCAATGATTTGCACATGGTGTGGTGACCCAATTCATGATGATGTCCATTTTAGACACAGCTGCAGATTGCCAGCTTTAGGCTTGTGAGCTATACGAAGGCAGTTTATACATTGGCAGATTTTTTGCGTTAAACGCTTGAAGGTGCCACAAGAGCCGGTGCTTGTGAAACACTGCTAGGCATGACCTTCAGAGTCACCAATACATTAGAAATACCAGAGTTAAAGACACAATGTCAGGCCGTATGTAGACACATGCTGCTGAACAAGATTTATTTAGGTAAATAGCCGGTGAGCCATAACTACTGCCTTGAACTTTAATGAGGTTGTGATCATCAGTGCACATAATTGGGGGTGGGGTGGGATGTGGGGCATATGTATACAGCAGTCTGGTTTAAAAATCCCTACAGTGGAATACCATGTTTATAGGCAAGGACATATGCTCAGGGCTCCATCACAGAATGACTGACATAGCCTGAAATAAATCTCTTTGATTGCCCTCAGATCTCAGTTAAATATCCTGTGCACAGTTTATCTGGCTTTGTCAACAGTTACATGCCCAAACAAATGTTCCCTAACCCGATCAGTCTATCTGGTAATCTACCTCATTGACTTTTGATTGTCATAACATTTCCTGAGCTTCTCTCAATGCAGAGAGACAGACAAATCACTGCAGGAGACAGATGAATCTAGGACAGTGTAAATAAAATACAGACAGGGAAAAGGTTGCTGCGATGCTCCCCATACATTTTTCCTCCAACTCTCTACAACTATACAGTAAACACATCTGCCAGCTACCAGGAAATTAGACAAAGATGAGCCCGTCAACTGTTTTGTCAAGTCAAGGGGCCTTTAGACAGAGCCTGATTGACTGTGATAAAGATGTAATAATAGTAGTAAGGTGATGGGATAAAGGATATGAAAAGCTGCAGTGGTCTCTATTTCTATTTGAGCATCAGCTGTGAGACCTACAGTACAGCATCAGATGTGTGTGTGTGTGTGTGTGTGTGTGTGTGTGTGTGTGTGTGTGTGCGTGCGTGCGTGCGTGTGTGTAATGCATTCAAAGTCATAAACTCCTTACGATCTTCTGCTGACACTGTAGAATATCAATGGTTCTCCATTGTGGAATGCCAGTTTTGTCTTTGTCAAATTTGAAAATGAATAAACTGAATTATGAAGCAAAATGATAAAAGGCAAACAATAGGTGTCAGAGGAAAACTTTTTTGTCATGGCTATGGGTACGATCCACCACACGAAAGAGCTTTTTTTTTTTTGTCTTTGCCATTACTATATTTTATGATCCCTTTCAATATGCCTGTGAAATGTAATTGAGTAGAAATGCAACTTCAAACTCAAGGGTATATTCAATTGTTCTGTCTGGGAATGAACGCTGCCTTCCTGCTTTGCAAAAGGTATTCAGGGGTCCTCGATCCACTTTGCTATTGGCTCTCCTAAAACAAAACTACCCTTTGAACACAAACATCAGCGGAAGGCAATAACTGTCAGATTAGTTTGTTTTATGTCTCTTTCACTCATTCCATTTTCCAGCACACAGGCAAGTTCAGATATAGGGTCAACCATATCCACTATGTCCTTTGGGTGGATATTTGTGTTTTACAAAAGTAACTGTTCACTTGACTTGATTACCGTACTGTACATGTTCACTTGTCGACTTGATGACATGTGTTGCAAAGGTTCAAATTGCTGTCGTTTATGTAAGTTATGTAAGACACACATTTATGATAGTTTATACTGTAGTTACACAGAAGTGTTTTTTCTTCTTTTTACACTTATTTTCTCCAAGCCTTTTGACAAACTGCACTAGGGACTAAACATTTTGTAACTATACGAAATTAATCATTTGGAATGCTCTAGACCTCCGTCATCCCGTACATCGCTCTGCACTGCAGTGATGACGGAATAGCCTGTCTTATGTCAAACAGTTTCAGGCGCATGTGTCCTGAGGGTACTGAACAGAATCCACAGTTTAGTATGTCTCTTGAACAGGCTGGGGGAAAGGCTTACCTAGGCACCATGACAGAGAGTGAAGTAGAAAGCATGGGATACGGAAGCTAGTCTTGTCTGCCTAAAGCCTCCTCTTTCTGAATAACATTACAGTTTGGTCTTCTTTGTCCTGGAATTTAAATGTAAATATTATGTCACGCAGGCTGGTTGAGGAACATTTCACAGCTGTCATTGCCCTGAGAGAAAGCTGACAGTTTAGCATTAGGCATTCTGCCAAAGTGCAGCATGTATTTATCTCTCCTAATGACCTTAAGAATATGGATGTCACTTGCATGCTAATCACCTGTGTGAGTGAGCTGTGATTCGCATGTGATTCTACTTTGCATTCAAAAAGCAAGACAGACTCTTAATCAATTGTTTGGAAATGTTTTAGCTTCACTCACAAATAGCAGTGGTTCGTACTTTATGACCACTGCATCCAGTGGGCAAGATAATTATAACATTTATTACATTTTCTACAGTAATAACTAATGTACAATGAATGCTAAAATTTCTATAATATAATGACTAATACAAATAAACAAAAAAATCATAATTTCAAAATCATGCAAACATAAAAGCCCTTTTGTGAACCATTAAGCATTCCTGACCCCACCCCACCAAATGGTTTTCAAACATTTTGTTAATCAAATTCACTTGAAGTTAAAACGTGGGAGGAATAGGGATTAATTAGTTTTATGAGTTTTCAAAAGAGTGGGTGACTTCATAATTTCCCGTAACATATCTCTCTCACGTGGCTGTACCTTATGGCAAGGAATGCACAACTGTAACATGCAGGCCTGAGTTTTAATGAATTTTCAAAGTTTTGTACTTTGAAAAGACAACTGCTGTCCTCCTTTTAGTACACCTGCCTCCATGCTGGATTATGTTGTTTTGGAAGGGTTTTCACAGACTAATATATACAGCATGAATCAAATAGGGGAGCACCTAAACATATAATTTGGTGCACACTCGATAAACATTGACATCTGTCAAAAAAAAGTTATTTTCAGCCTTTATTTGTTTGATTTAATAAAAAATAAAAACATATTGGTTTCATGGAACACACACACACGCACGCACGCAAGCACGCACGCACGCACGCACGCACACACACACACACACACACACAGAGAGGCATAGTGTCTGACCACACAGAGACCACAGATCCATATAAAACCCTTACTATAGAAAACAGTACAACCAAAGTATGCATTATCCTCTGCTGTTTACAGTGGCTGCACACAAGACCCTGCACATTTCTCCTTGCTTAGCTTACAGAGTATTATTGATGCACTTTTAGTGCAATGACAATGATCAGTTTTAGCAGATGTAGGGCTGCCAATCACATGCACTCTTTAAGTGGTCTAGCTATTAAGTGAGGCGCGAGGGCAGGGTGTAGCATTGCGCCTCCTCCTCCACTAAAAGGCTGACATGTCTCCCTGCAGGCCCACACAGAGACGGATGCTCTCTGTACACAATGTAATAGCTCCTGTCACTGCACATGATGGCCAGCTCTGCAGCCCAATAACCATCCGGTATGCGTATGGAACAGATAGACGTGTGCACGTAAGACCTTTACAAAACATAATAATGTTTACTCACTGGTTGGGTTGACACAGGTACCAAAGATGTAAAAAACATGTAAAGAAATATATTGCAGTTATATCTTTTTTTTTATTTGTCGTTCTTCAACAGACACTTTAGGAAATTGTATTGGTCCAATGTCACACTGGTCAAAATAGTGTGTGCCTTCAAATGGCTGTCTTGCCGATGACACTGCTGTGAATCAATATCCAGTTAATATGAGGCCGCACTGCGATCCTTCACCAGTGGCTCCCACATACAGCAGGTGTCCTCTCTGGAGGATGTCTGGCGATAAACAGAGTGGGGACTTGTCCTACTTTTTCACACGTAACTTTTTTCATTGTGAATGATATATTTCACAATAAATTATTTAAATTGTATTTGATATGCTAATAATCTGACAGACAGGGGGATATTTATGCTTTTATTGTTATAACCAATAGAGTTTCCCTTTCTTTGGTCTTAAAGCACTAAAATAGCACCAATCTTTTAATGCCCATGGAGCACAGGTGTCGATGGCTTGGCATGGATGAACATGGCTGCCTAAAAACATTTATAAATATGTTGTTCTAGTCATACTTTTTCTTTTCTTCATACAGCTAGCGTAAAATACATAATTAGAGGTCATACTCAAAACTTAAAGATGTTGTAGTAGTATTTTTTTATTTTTTATATTTTATTAAACATCTCACAAACTCTCTTTTAATACCACTGTATACCTCAAGATGCAATATGAGTCACAGTAGAGTCCAACATGAGGAGAAGAATCAATGCTGGAACCTCTGGTGCTGAGAAGTCCAATGCAAAATGACTAAATCTGCAGTTCCTCAGATGGCCACTTAAGGTTGGCTGCAAAAGAGAATCAATCCCCATAGACTCCCATGTTAAGACCAACTTAACAGCAAAAATAAATATGTTCACAGCTTCGTTCAAAACATTTTTGGTCTGTATAGCTAGTCTCCCCATTCATGACAACTACAGGCGGTGCATTTTAATATAACTCATTTAACAGTCTTGTAAGCCAAACGTTTTCCACTTATAAAGGATAGGAGGAGTTACAGGCTAAGTCAGGTGGCAACGCCAGAGCCAGCTGGATCCAGCACAGCTCAAGCTTCTAACCTGTTCTGAAACGCTGTTTCTTTTGCCATTGCAGTAACTAATGCTTCGCTTGGTTGCATTGTGTAACTCTTAGCAAAGAAGCTACAGTGTTCTTCTCTTTAGAGTTTTCCACATTATTGACTCAAAGGTGTCACATTTTAAACATGAATATCGCAGCAAACAACCTCTGTTTTCTATGTAAGAATATATTGGAATAATTACATCCTTAGCAGAGGTGAACTCGCAGTTTCACGTCAGGATCACTGAATATATTTGAGCTAACGAACAACAACTTGGTAACTAGCATCATAGTAGTCAACACAAAATAGTGACTATACCACCACACAGCATCTGGTCTTGCTCAAAACTGTACAAAGCCAGCCAGATTATAAAATAGCAGTGTTATATTGACCGGCTCTCAAGAGTTTCAGCAGTTTGGTTGAATTGTGCTCAATATTGTCTTGATGTTTTTAACTAGGCCACTTTTTTTTTTAAATATATAGCTGATGACGATGTGCACACAGCAGTGGATAGACTTTGCGATTGGTGGAGCAGAGGCTTTGAAGTGGAGATAGGTGTAAACGAGGGACGCCACAATCTTCTGGTGAAATGCTGAACCCCTAATTGTTTGGAGCATGTGGCCAAATAATACACATACCACCTTTAAAACTCAAAATTCTAAGATTTTTTTAATGAGCATACGGTTGCCATGGTTGGTTGTAAACAGCACACATTGACCAGCAAGTTACAACAGAAGTGTAAAAGAGATAGAGTAAAATACACTACAGTAGTTTTAAAGTGTGTTCATATAACGTTGGAAATGCACAGTAGACACAAATATGTATGTTACTGCCATTGATATTATAGGCAACATTTAAACACTAACAAGACATACTTGACATACTGTATGCAGGAACGTTTTGCAATTTAAATATGATATAAACCATTCAGTTTCCAATAATGTATCATGTTAGAATTGGGAATATACTGTAACTGTATGCATCCGAACATTTGAAACCAAACAATGCAAACTAATGTATCTCATTACAGATACATTTTATCTCATTACAGATACATTTGTAGTTTTCAATTTTTTAAATTTTTTTTATTAATATTTCTTAATAATTTTTACAATGTTCTCAACTTTTTCTCTCACATGCAATGAAACTTAACCTGAAACGCCAGATATATGTGTCTGTTAAGACACATACCTGTATAAGACAACAAAAAAAAAAAAAACACTTTGCATGTGATTGGACGAATTCTTGCAGTAGAAAAGTCGGGTGGAAACATATTTTCCATTGAGAAAAGCCTTTGCTCTTCTAATAAATTCTAATTAAACCGATGCTATATTTTATTGTATTCTAGGCTACTACATTAACCTCTGTAAGACCCGCCATTGTCATTTTCCACTCACTGTTGTTTTCAAGTCGCCTTCGTCACACCTAAACCACGCCCGTAGCTAACAGTATGACGCTGATTGACACACTATGTTTACTTGCCTGAAACAGAGCAATATCCAAGCTCTCCAGACTGACGCTCGAGGCAAAGTCTGGAAACAAGCAAAATGACTCCCTACTAAAAAATACAGCATAAAGTATGTTTTGCATGATGGAACCAGCATGTAATGCTGGTTTGCTGATACCCCGGCATCCCATGCTGTTTAATAGTGTACCAGCATCCCATGGTGGTTGCTGGTGTGCTGGTATACCAGCTAGACCAGCATTAGCCCAGCAAACCAGTATGAACCAGCCTGGACCAGCATGGAATTCATGCTGGTGTATACTGGATTTTTTAGCAGGGCTAGCTAGCCACTTGCTGTAGCTCAATACACAGGTAACTTTGCAAGATACAGCTCTGTAACTCACATGGAGCACTAATTGACACATAAACGTAGATAATTATGTTTTAATATAAACACAAACTGATTTATTAATGTTTACAAACTAGTCCAACTGCGGAAAATATGCATGACTTGTGCTCTTGGACACATGACATACTGATGCTCATATTTAATTAAAGGCAGGGTTATTCTTTCTTGCTAACTTCGAGCTCAAATCAAAACAGTATCGCTCTGTGGTCCTCCGCGGCGCAGCCTCACATGTCTAAATGCATTGTGAAGCAAAGTGTAGTGCTACGGCTTTGTTGATACGAGCATCCACTTTGTTTATGTTACTATTTACGGAGCCAAGGCTGTGTAGAAGTATCACATAATTCTTTCAACACACAAGCTAGCAAAATTTGAGGAGATATTTGTTGAATTTTATAAAATGTGTATTTTGCTAGACATATAGCTGACTATACCTATATATAGATTCAACTGTGGAAGAAACTATCAAGTTATTTATTTTAAAACCAAGATCATGTTCATTGGCCTATAGCTCAAGAGTATGACACAACACCCAGTACTCCAAATACACTGCAAAAACGATGTCTAATTTAGTGTGATAATCTTCTTTTTAGATTTAAAATCTAGTTGGACTGATATATATTATAAGTGGCTTAACTAGTGACTTAATTTAAGTAAATGTGCACTTAATTTAAGAAATCAAAAAGTGAATTTCACTTACTGCATTGGCAGAGAGTTTTGCTTGTTCTAAGCATTATTAAGCTCATAACTAATATATTTGCACTTATATTTGATAGGGCATTTTTTGCAGTGTAGGCTAAATTGCAGTAACAATTTTAAATCGTATGGCCCAGATATGCAGTATTATCCATGACTGACAAATACAGTATAGCTTGATGCATCACTGACATGACCTTTTCATGCCATATGGAAATGATTAAGGAATGGGCATACTGTGACTTAACATTTAGTCCAGCATGATACTTGATTGATTTGGTTCTGACCTCTAAAATAGAAGCCAATACAGCATCCTGAAATATGTTACATTTTCTGTCAGCTCTCTCTCTCTCTCTCTCTCTCTCTGGACCAAATTGTTTTGTTGCATTTGTCCTTCATTGTAATTGTTAATATTTATTATAAGGTGAGATACATACTATGTTTTGTATACTGTATATTGAATGAAACAAACCTATTAATATCAAATTAAATAATTATGACCCCAAATATATATTGTCAAAATATTTGCTTATGTTCATAAAGTTATAGTGATGTTATTAAGATAATTATATAATCTTAATAACATCACTATAACTTTATATAATAGTCATCTGTATTTCATTTGTCATTGCTGGAATGTGTGGGATGTAGAATCCAATAAATACTCTGTCAGGCTTGTCCATCAGTGGGCTGAATCATTGGTTACAGAAATGCCACAGGCTACTTTCTTTCAAGCAATTGCTTTTTTGGGTCATAGATTACATTGAAAACACTACAAATGGAATACTTGATTTATGGAAACCTTATCAAACCTAAATGTTGTGACTTCTAAATTATTGCAGTGATTTGATACAAGAGACTCTGAACTTTACTCCAATAAATCTCCATACAGTAAGTACAAAATCCTGTCTTGTAGATATTATCGTGAATAATTCAGAAGTGCTTTTAATGAGACAATGCTGACCATAACCATTTACCCTAGACCGCAACGCATGAAAAAACACTTAATTGTACTTTGCAATCAGTTCAATCTGCAGTAGCCTATATATTAACACTATTTGTGGTGTTTAGTTTTGTTTAATTAAGGTGTAAAAAAATGTATACATTTTACATTTACGCCTTGCATCCATACTACTCAAGAGTTGTCAAGTTTCTAAAGAGAAAACACTGCTTTCCGTTTTAGGAGTTGTTCATATAATAGTTTAAATCTGCATAAAAGGTATATGGTAAATGGGCTGCTTTTATATAGCATCATTATATCTCCATGATGGCCTTTCATCCACATTAATCCAACCATATCCAGCACTGAATCCGGAGCTTTTCAAACACGCTCTCTCAAGTTGATCAATTGTTGGGACAATTGGTAGGGTAATGCTTCTTCAAGAATATGGTTTAAGATGTTCATGTTCAGACTGCATGGACTATCTGGGATCCACTCACCTTCAGTGAACAACTGCGTCCTCCTAAAATACTCCAAAATGAGATTGTTGGATGGGTTTAATAAAATTGTTTGAATGCAAAAAGTGCACAATTGCATCGCGTTAGCAAGAAATAGTTAAATAATAAGAATGCAAATAAGTAACAAGAACAGTCTAATAGGAAGCATAGCCTACAGTAGCATTATGCATGTTCTTTTCCAGTGTTGCATATGTAACGTTGGCCAGCCGATAGCGCTGTGTACAGTATGCTGCATGTATCCGTGCTAATATGAATGTGGATGTAGATGTCTAAAGTCTAAAGTCTTATTGTTGCTTAAATCAGTATTATCCATCATTTGACTACATTTGCAGCATTTAGCAGATGCAACTTATTCTCAGATCACATTTAAAAACATCAAATACTGATATGTTGGTGATACATGCCAAGGTCGCCTTGGAAATACATTCAGTTTTCAACATATTGTTTCAAAAACTATTTGCCAAATATAAAATATTTGTCATAACATTGCAAGAAATGTAAAAGTAGTTTGGGCCTTTACAGTCAAGCAATAATATTTCACACCTATTATACAAATGGTGTACAATCAAATGTATGATAATTTTCCAGTAAATTTCATATGATTTAGTAAATTTAAACTATGTCATAGCATGACGTATTCATTTTGAATAGCCTACTAGTGCTGTTATAGGTATGACATTTTCAGAATATGTTTACTTACATTGGATATTACATTGTGTACCCTACTGATGTTGTAACACCACTGTTTCAAATATAGACAGCCAATTACCAGGCATGGCAAAGTTTAAGGATATTGCATAACAAATATGAGGAGACAATGTAAAACTGACTTACTTTTAAGTGTCAGCGTGGGTGCTCTTCATGGAATTATCCCATTTTAATTCGTTTTAGCCTATCCATCTTTTGCATGGTGCTTGACTGGCTTATCATCAGATATGTTTTATGAATAATTTTATTGACAAGGCTACTACAAACTCAATTGTCATTAAGTGTTATAATTTATGTTTATGTTTGCAACCAAATAAATCTACAGTAGTTACAGCAAAAAACATTGTGTATGCAAAAATCTAAACTTTCATAGGGCTTTAATACACAGCAAGTTAAATAATAATAGTAAGTGACAAACAAAAATAAAATATTGATTAAATAACTTGTGAGTTCAACGCAGGGCACCTGGGCGCCTGGGCGCCTCCCTTGGGAGGTGTTCCAGGCACGTCCAGCTGGGAGGAGGCCTCGGAGAAGACCCAGGACCAGGTGGAGAGATTATCTCCACACTGGCCTGGGAACGCCTCGGGATCCCCCAGTCAGAGCTTTCCAATGTGGCTCGGGAAAGGGAGGTTTGCGGTCCCCTGCTGGAGCTGCTGCCCCCGCGACCCGACTCTGGATAAGCGGATGAGGATGATGATGATGATGATGATTAAATAACATACAATATAAATTGAGTTAACAGTATAAAATAATCAAGAAATACATATGGACCCAAAATCTACAGTATGTATGTTATATGTTATATTCTCCATCCCCAAAAGAGAGAATATTACCATTTACTGCCATTTGAGATTTGTTATGGGCCCAGGAAATATAACCAACCATACTGTATATCACAGTGACAATCAAGAACTTGTTGCCCCAGTGATGGGCACATTAGAGCAATTTAGGTTTGGTTAGGCATCTTCATTTTAGTTTATATCAAATGTCATCAAGGTTTATAGCATATATATTATTCAAATTCATTTCCTAAAAGTCCTGTTACAAAATTATGTAATCTGAGTTTCAATTTGCACCTTCAATACTTCCGAACCTATGTCATTTCACATATCATACAGTATGGCTTAAATTTAGAATATTTCTCATCAGGTTATTATGTCATTTAAATTGGCCCAGAAAACGAAATGCCCAAATGTTAACATCTTCACTGAGAATAACATATGGGGTCTTCCTTTAACATCATACATCATACGGATTTGCAAATGGGCTCAAAAGAGTTTTTTATAAACATTATAAAGCTGCTATTCTCAAAGACTGCCAGTAATTTCCATTGCCATTTCATTCTGAGTTACTTGTTGTCTGTCTATTAGTTTAGATAGAATGCTACTTACATATTCAAGTGTTTTATAAAAATGGTTCAAACAAATCTATGTCTGCACTTGTGTCCTTATTATGGTATTGGCTAGAGTCAGCTAAACATGGACCCAAGCAAACAGCTGCATTCTTGTTTAATGAAGCTTGAGCATGATGACTGCCTGGAAGAGATGAAGAAAGGTCTGGTGTATCGGGACCAACAAGGTTAATTAAGTTCCCTATCCGGGATGACAACTGCCTTCGGGAGCACTGGACGCAAGGGTCCCATGCTGCCATCTTCTCAATACCTTGCTAATGGGCAAAGAACATCCCGTGTTCTCCTATTCTTCCCTCCGTACTGTCCACCAGGCAGTCCAGATGGGAGCATTGTATCTCACTAAACAGAAACAGCTCCTGTGCATTGTTGGCCATGCATGGTGCAGCTAGATGTTTCCTGTTTCCAAATAACCCTATGGGGATTTATAAGGTCAGACCCTGTGGTTGGTCATAGAGGACAGTAATAGAAAATAGCTGGTGTTTAATCTTATTGATTCATTAGAATTTCCAGTGGTGTGCTGTGGCTGGCACCCACATCGACCGGCAAGGGGACCACCTGTTCTCCCCCAACAATGATTTCCACTATCACCAACCTCTCCCTGTAAGTCTGCATACTGACCTCTCCATATACTGTCTGAATTCTCACCTCTCCATATTGGTTTGTCTTCCATCATCTCCATATGGGTCTGCATTCTCACCTCTTGTTTATTGGTCTGTCTTCCATCTCTTCCATGCATGGAAATGATGGAAGACAGATCTACATGTAGATCTGTCTTCCATCTTCATGTTCTGTCTGTCTTCCATCATCTTAGGCCTGCATGCTTGATGAAGAGTAATAATATGACTGCATTACTGACATCTTTGCTGGTTCCTTTCCCTCTTGAAGCCTGCCTCTCAATATAATGCATTATATAGTTCCTTGTCATTGACTTCACACAGCCACGGGTTGACTTTGTGGGCAAGATGGTTGTGAATAACATTACAGTAAAGACCCCACACCCTGTACCCTGTTGACCTCTGCATTTGAACTCTTTTCAGGATACCGCTGTGCCCACACAACGTTGGCATGTACAAAACATTGTCTGGTTCGCATCTGGATGAGGGAAAGACAGCACTCAACGTTCCTGCTGGCCAGCAGTACAAATGCACTTCAGCTTGGCAAACACCCCACAAGCACTCCAGGCTCTGGTTAATGGCATGCTCCATGATGGAGTCCTGGGGCCCACGATTAGTCCCGCAGTCTTGAAATAGGAAGGAGGCTTCTTCCTTGGTGTTTATTGTTTCCATCTGCACTCAAACATCCAGGGGAGAGAATACAAACAAGGTTCAAGAGACCACACGCTGCTACTGTGCCTTTTTACAACACACTGCAGCACTGAATTGGTGTGGACACAGAATGAGCACAGCTCCAAACTGGGATGTTGTGGTTCAAGCACCAGATGTGGCCAGTTGCATGCAAGCGGTACAGCCAGTTCCTCTGTGCCTGCGTGGGACGTCCTCCACCCAGAACTCATCCATGAGTTCTGGCCCCACACATAGTGGAGGACCAGAGGCTGCTGCTGATCTTATCTGACCCTCTGTCTCCTCTTGGGATTATGTGGTTTCAAATCTGCAATTAAGTAACATTTTTCTTAGAAAGTCATTTAGGTTTTCTGGCCATGCAGAACATGTATAAATGTTATAATGTATTTTTAGTTCAATTGTAATTAATTTGCACATCTGTAATGGGGTTGACAGAATTATTTTTGTGTACAGTTATCTTAAACATTCATGTATTGTTAATCCAACTTTCATTATTCACGCTGGCAGTACTAATGTGGACAGGGTGACGTTATTATTCACGTGCCTACAGTACACCTCACACACAAGCATTGCACGGTATAGCTAGCTAAACAACGTTGCTGTTAGAGAAACACAGATTTATACACAATGGCCTTGTGCATCAATGTATCTTATTTATCTAAATTAACCTCAGCTGCTTATACAAGTTATTTAGTGGTACATTACCACTGAATGTTATAATAAAGGAGGAACAAATTCAGCACAGTCACATACAGTACTTTATGGGAAATTGTGATAATATCTGTGACTGTTACATCTTTATTGGCAGTTTTCTAATGGTTTCATTGTTTTTCTGGGCTTGCCATATGTCTGTCTATCTGACTGACAGAGAGAGAGAGAGAGAGAGAGAGAGAGAGAGAGAGAGAGATCAGAGAAATTACCCCTTCCCATTTAATCCTTGCAAATAAACAATATTGTTCTTTAGTGACTTGAATAGTTAAACAATGTATACAAAATAAACATGTACATCATACACATCTTGAAAATTACACTTTAAAAAATGTACAGTATGGACCAGGAGACTTGGATGCTAAATGCTCTATTTCCCCAGTGGTATAGTGAATGTGAGTCATGAACCCCTGTGCTGAGTCCTTATGGTGAGCTATCGATCCACTACTGGGATCACCTTCTTGCCAACATATCTAGGCCTCATTAGCAGGGGCTTATTATCTTAGCGGAACATTAGCTACAGTTAAGCATCTCTGTTGGGGCTACTGCAGCACTGCACTACAAGAGCCAATGGTGGACAAACACGTGAAATCTGATCCTGGGCTTTTATGTCTGGTTGATATTGGCTTTTCTATTCAACAGTTATTCTCCATTCAATATTCCTATACACATGCACATAACATGTATAACATTAGAATATATTAGATTCCATATAGGAATGTTAAATGCTCAACATTATAATGCATGGAAACCGATGGAGTGCCTGCTCCGGGTAGGGAATGAGTCCTTACCCCAAGTGAAGGAGTTCAAGTACCTCGGGGTC
>JAODUK010018266.1:0-26425 GCA_027564635.1 Typhlichthys eigenmanni
TAGGTTATCATGGGATAACAGCTGAATCAATTTAATAATAATAATAATAATAATAATAGTGATGATGATTATTATTATTATTATTATTATTATTATTATTATTATTATTATTATTATTATTATAATAATAATAATAATAATAATTTATTAATTCTACTTTGGCTTAGTTTTCGGTGACGTAGCTGGACCATGTGCTGTCCTTTATCAGGCAAGGCCTTTGGCTGTGTGGGCGGCTACATCGCGAGCACGGCCGCCCTGGTGGACACGGTGCGCTCCTACGCCGCCGGCTTCATCTTCACCACGTCCCTGCCACCCATGCTGCTGGCCGGAGCCAGGCAGTCCATCCAGACGCTGAAGGGGGAGGAGGGCCGCGCGCTGAGGCGTAAACACCAGCGCAACGTCAAGCTCCTGAGGCAGATGCTGATGGACTCTGGGTTGCCCGTGGTGCACTGCCCCAGTCACATCATCCCTGTCCGGGTAAGAGTGCGCCACTACAGGCTCCGTGGTGATGCTGAGATGTCCTGCATCAGAGTCATGTAAAGAGAGAGTTGCGTCTTCTCCGTTCACTCCAATGGACCGTTTTATTGACGGGAACGAAGCCTCAAAATAGTTCCCTGGAGTTAGCTTAAATACTAAAAGTATATGTATGTATGTATGTATATATATTTATATTATATTTCCTGGAACTGTTTTGCCATAGGATGAACCATGTGACCGTTGAAAATTTCAAACTTCAGTTCCGTAACTTTGTTATTTCCATGGCTCTGTCCCGTGTTAAGACGGGGGAAAAGTAGTTATGCGTGCGTGCTCATGGAATAGTAGAGCTGTTTTAATTGTCTCTTTGGTTGGCTCTAGTGGCATGCTTTTGCGTGGGAAAGCTTTATGAAAGTGCATGTATGTATGTAATACACGTGCACAATTATTCCTTGGTTATCCCTCAGTTAAGAATGACTTTGAAGCAGTCATAATCCACATGGTCATTGTGTGGATGTGAATTGTCTTTTGATTGGAGAGTGAACATATTGGACCTGTTCATCCTAATGGTTTGATCGTCTTGTCTGACTGACAGGTGTCAGACGCAGAGAAGAACACGGAGGTGTGTGACATCATGATGAGTCGCTACAACATCTACGTGCAGGCCATCAACTACCCAACTGTCGCCAGGGGAGAAGAGCTCCTGCGCATTGCTCCCACGCCCCACCACAACCCCCAGATGATGGATTACTTTGTTGGTATGTTTGTAATAGAGATAAAGAGGGGCAGCATGTGTGTATATAGGCACAAATAAAAGAAACAGTGTGCAGGGTGCCTAATATGTGTGTATGGGAGAAGCTAGTCCTTACTTGTCACTTTAGTCAATAAATGAGATCCTTATTGATATATCTCCTCTTGGCCTACAGATAAGCTTGTGCAGACTTGGAAGGAAGTGGGCCTGGACCTTAAGCCCCACTCCTCAGGAGAATGCACCTTCTGCCAGCAGCCGCTGCACTTTGAGCTGATGAGCGATCGTGAAAAGTCGTACTTCAGCGGTCTGAGCCACCCTATCTTAGCCTGTGCCTAAGTACAACACACTACAGCCACAAGCAGCATAGCTCATGCATTACTCATTCCACAACTGCCTATCATAGAATGTAGAATGCTATATTAAAAATATTGTATATCTATACCTATATCCTCAGAATAAACGTGGGGGGAAAGTGACTTTGTGTTGTGTTTTGTATAGATGTACCTCTTTTGTGGACACAAAACCTTTTAATATTATATCAGGCTTGTTAGGAAACTCCAAATTCACTATGTGTGGAAGAGAAAAATGAAAGGTTAGTCATGATTCACCTTACTGAATCATGCTGATCCACTGTCCAGTCATTTAGTCATTTAGTCAGTAATATTACTTCCCAAGGAAAATACCTGTATGTGCTAATAGTGGCAACCATAACAAGATTGGAATTTAATTTCATGAGCAGTTTCAGTTTATACTAACATTATAAACATACTTTTAGCCATGCTTCTGCATTTATAGAAATAAAATGATTTTGAGGTTTTATACTAGTAAAAATACAATGTCGGCAATGTATGTTTGTTAACATACAGTACACTATTTAGGCCTACAAGTCAGGTATTGTGTGTGTATGTACATACATACTTGCATGCAATGTATAATATGTGTAAAAGAAAAAAAATGCTTTTAATAAACGGAATAATAAAGTTAGGGCAGACAAAAAAAGTCCAAACTGAGGTACAAGGATAATATTGAGGCAGAGCAACAACATAAAAAGCCTGCATGGAATTAAAACTATATGACTGGGTTACAATATAAGGGCAGCAAGAGGGTCCTCTGGATGGGTTTGATAAACCCCTGGCTGATGAATTGAATGTGTTTTATTTTAATGCTGTGATGAGAAAATACTGCTCCATCTCTAGCATTTGCTAGAGTGGCAAACCTCAGGAATACTAATTGTCTCATGGAGGGACTGATAACATCTGTGGACAGGTACTGACAACATGTAGAGACCTGCTCTTTAGCATTTCTATGTATACTGGATTGTACACAATCTTTTAAGAGAATTATTTCTAATGTAAGCCAATCAAGAAT
Source organism: Typhlichthys eigenmanni (assembly GCA_027564635.1). Lineage (NCBI taxonomy): Eukaryota > Metazoa > Chordata > Actinopteri > Percopsiformes > Amblyopsidae > Typhlichthys > Typhlichthys eigenmanni. The sequence continues at coordinate 2,594 of JAODUK010018266.1, forward strand.
GAGGTTTAATGCAGGGTGAGGAACCTTTGATCTGTTGAAACTTGCACACAGGCTGCAGGGTAGAGATGTGGAGGATGCTGTTACGCCAACATTTCTATACCAGCATGTGTAGGGGCCCAGGATGCATGCTAGATTCTTATTTATACATTTCTCTACAATATGTAACACTTAATTTCTTTTAGAGAGAAAGAGATTTTGTAGAGGTTTTACAAAGCCCAATAACCATATTGACAACTAATTACATGTTCTCCCATCATGTTCACCATTTCCATTCCTACTTATATTAAACTCAATGCATAACTGCAGTTCAGTTGCTGAAACAAAATCACGGAACAACTAAACAAACAGCAAAATGCATACATATCCTAAGATCAAAGGATAGCTTGATGCTCTATCATGGTAATATGGAGACATACAGTAGGCTACTGTACAAGGCCAGGGTCCTCCCATTTATGCATCTTGGGTCTGTTGCTATGACAGTATACTCTGGAGGATCTGTGGTTTCGGTTACTGACTATATTCTCTAGGGATCAGTGTGGTTTCGGTGACTGTTGTATTGTGGAAGGCTCTAGAAACCAAATAACAGGCTTTTGTACAGCCAGTCACAACTTTGCTGTTCTCAAAGTAATGGCCTAACACACAAAATACGGTTAACAAACATAATCAAGTGCCAGAAATAAACTATGAGCTCATAGCCACCATAGCCCCTCTGGTTTGGTAACATATTTTAACTTGAGAAGTATCACAGAAGGAATGAACCTGTGATATACAAACACAAATGCTGTTAGTAAATTGAATTAGGTTTCATTTTCAGATACCCTACAGTCACAAATTAATCCAGATGCCAAGGCAACTACTCCATCGACCCATCAACCAAACCATCTGTCTGAAGATAATCTTATTTCAAAAGGTCACATCCTCATTCTGTGAAGAGGCAGAGAGCTGTCACATGGGTCTGTTTGTGGAGAATATTAAATCTATGCCTCTTTTAAGGAATTGTATGATTCCTTGAATCTTACACAATTGATAAATGTTCCAACAAGATTAAATCTTAAAGCTCCTGATGTCCTCATTATTAGACTTGATTTTAACAAATACTCCTTATAAATATAACTCCATTGGGATTTTCTGTAATGATGTTGGTGACCATTGTGTAATTGCTTGTGTGAGGAATGTAAAACCCCCAAAGGGTCTTTGTCATATAAAAGGTTCTTTAAACATTTTGATGACAGGCCTTTTTGCATTATGTATACCATATTGGTATTGAGCATACCACAATGATACCTGATGATGCGGCCTTGGATTATTTAAATATGACTTTTATGTAAGTTTGTGATTAACATCAGGGGAAGGGATAATCTAGGATCACAAGACTAGATTATTAGTTTATTAGTTTATTAGTTTCAGTTTGCGTCGAAAGGAGCCAGTTGAGGTGGTACGGGCATCTAGTAAGGATGCCTCTGGGCGCCTCCCTTGGGAGGTGTTCCAGGCACGTCCAGCTGGGAGGAGGCCTCGGGGAAGACCCAGGACCAGGTGGAGAGATTATATCTCCACACTGGCCTGGGAACGTCTCGGGATCCTCCAGTCAGAGCTTGCTGATGTTGCTCGGGAAAGGGAAGTTTGGGGTCCCCTGCTGAAGCTGCTGCCCCCGCGACTGGACTCCAGATAAGCGGGAGAAGATGGATGGATGGATAGTTTCAGTTTAGCTTCACCGTGAGAATCATTCTGGAAAGCCTCTGAATAATTTTGAATGTGTCTGAGTAGCAACTGCATTTTCCAATCAGCTGCAGCGTTTATAACAATACGGGCATGGTTTTCCAATCAGCGTTGTGTTTATAGCTATACGGGCATGGTTTAGGTGTGCCGACAGTGAAAATGACCAGATTGTTCAGCCAATCAACTGCCAAGTATTTTTTTGAAAGTACAGCCATTCACAAACAGTTTAAATGGCTGTTTCTCAATATGCGTTCTTTTCTGTTTTTGCGTTCTTGCGAAACGTCATTATTTACAGCCAAGTACTCTTCCAATTCACAAGTTCGCATCTAGCCAAGAACGGATAAAATACCAGGAAGTGTTATTGATTAACGGCTTTTATCAAGGATGCATCCAGTGGTGGCTTGTGTGTGAACTTATCAGCGGAATATCCCAGAATGCATTTCGAATCAACAAGTGGTCGTCGAGAAAACACACATAGCCTAGAACGATATAAAAACTATGCATCTCAAACTATATCTGTCCTCGCGTTCTTGCAAACAATTCTCAGAACGACACTTGGCAAGAACGTATACCTCTAAAGAACACAAGTATGTACCTAGCGTTCTTGGAATTTAGAGACAGCATTGTACGGCTCCCCAGATGTACGTGTGACAACAATTCCCCTGGCATGTCAGGTTAGGGATAATCCATGGTTTTAAGAGAAGTTATCTAATTTAGTTAGACAGAGGCATCTTGCTTGGGCCAAAGCAAGACTTTGACCTTTCGAGTCTTAAGAAGCCAATGCACCGAAATGATAAGGAATTCAAAGTCAAAGTACTATTTGAAACATGTTACAGAGAACCTAAATAACTCTTGCAAATTCTGGAAAGGCACAAATACTTCTTCTGGTCTCCCTGGCCATTAGTAATTGACTCAGAGGAAGTCTTTTACTTTTGCTGAGGTCTTTAAAGCACTGAAAGACAGCTATATCACATACCAATGACATCATCAACTCTCTTGATAATAAACAGCTGTGCTGTATTATTTGTTGATTTATCAAAGACTTTTGACTGTTGATCATGACCTGTTGTCTAGAATAAATATTGGTTTTAGAGAAAGGACTGTAAAATGGTTCAGAAACTACCTTACTGATAGATCTCATTGTGTAAATGCAGATAACCACAAGTCTCTTTTAATGAGATTACCAGATGTGTTCCTCAAGGTTCCATCTTGGCACCAGTCTTATTTTCTATTTTTATAAATGAGTTAGATAAGAGAATGCGTCCAGCCAAATTATATTTATATGTTGATGATACAGTCATCTACACATGCGCTTCATCCATAGTTCAGGCTGTTGAGGAGCTTCAGACTGCTTTTAAATCACTGCAGATTTCTCTGCACAAATTTAAATTAGGTTTATATGCTCAGAAAACCAAAGATTTTACTAGATGTCACTCTCAGGACCTTGACAATCCTGGCCTTCCCACCCTAATGGGGGCAACTATAGAAAGAGTAACATGTTATAAATACCTAGGTATATGGCTGGACAACAATTTAACTTTTAATGTACACATAGTGAAGCTTTTAAAGAAACTTAGGCCAAAACTAGGTTTTTATTTTCATAGTAACTCTGTTTCCCTTCAGAAGCTTGATTGAAACTTGCTCAAGAAATCGTTCTATCGGTGATCGATTATGGTGATTTGCTGTATATGCATGCTGCATCATCCCTGCTTAGAAAATTTGACTCTGTATGTCATGCAGCTTTGCACATTATCACAAAATCTGGAGTAGCCACCTATCATTGTAGCCCGTATGAAATTGTGGGATGGTCTGCACTAGCTGCACGTAAGCAGTTACACTTATGGATTTTTATCTACAAGGCGATGTTGGGAAACTTGCCCAGTTATCTCTGTAGTCTGCTTAACGTTGTAGTGAGCACTACAGCAAGCTGCTGCTTTTAAACATTCCTACGGTTAGGTCCACATTAGGAAAAACTGCTTTTTCATATTTCATACCAGTACCATGGAATAATTCACAAAATAGTCTAAAGTTAGAGGGACTACTATCGCTTAGAAAGTTTAGGACTCTGGTTGCAAATGTTTCTAAGGAAATATTTGACTGTAGGCTGGATTTTAAAAATATATGGTTATGTTGGAATATGTTGTTTTTTTGTACTTTTATGTGTAAGTGTATTGTAATTTTACATGCTGTTCTGTCACCTGCCTTGGGCAGGTCACCCTTGAAAAAGAGATTTATCTCAACAGGTTTTTCCAGGTTAAATAAATTAAAAAAAAGAAATACATTCTCAAAAATACATTCCTTTTTTTCTTCTACAAATCATTCAGCATCCATGTTACTAACAGATTTCTATGGAATTAATTAATAGTATCCAATTTCAAAGTTTCAGACATTCCTGAGCATTGCAGGGAATGTCCCATAATACAGCTGGGCTCATAAACAATAGATCTCTTTTAAAAATGAAATGTCATCTTTAAAGGTTAATTCTCAGATACAGTATGAGATAATTTCTGCTGTGATTAAAGATTTTCAATTAATAGATGGGTCTCTTTTGTGGTGCAGTCATCTGCAATACTCTGATGGATCATCATGCTATTGCAGATACTACTGCCAGATTTGTATAAAACATTAATGTATTAAGTACAAAAAACAGATCTGAAAACTTGATTTTGGGGCTTCAGAATACGTGACTATTTCTCTACTCAGACTTGTCTGATAAGAGGCTGCATAGTTTCCAAAATGTGAGCAGTTCCAAATAAATCATCCACACAAACAAAAACCTATACTATGTAAAAGCTACGTCATCGTGGAGCTATAAACACTGGAGGTTGTTCATGTCTTGATGCACTAGTTCCATGTTTAGGATCACAAAAAAGAGAAAAACATGAACGTGGGTGTCTCCTGTTGTGCTACGAAAAATGATTAAAAAAGGAAATGCTTCTTTCCAGCAAAAAAAAATCAAAATAAATCAGACATCAAACATTTGTAACTAAGAATGTAGACATTTGTCCTTCCCCTGACCAAAACTGACAGTTATTTCATTGATAGTTGCTAACCTACTTCCCCTGTGGGAGCAATAGTTTCAATATATGAGTATTGCAACAACATTTGAACATATAACAGGATAATGACAAGAATAACATGTATGTTATTCATTTGAAATGCCAATTCATGGCAAATATGCCCTAGAATCGTAGATTCAATATCGATGGTAGCCTAGTCATTTTGTGCTCATTTCTAAACAGCAAGATCATGGCTTCAATGAGTGCAGAAAGCTCTGTTTTCTGTTTGTGCTTTTTCTAGAGATGTTGCCTCTACAAAACTGGAGCAGAAGGTAAGAGAGAACTAACCCCCCCCCCCTTCCCCTCTCTATCTTTTCTTTGTTTGAAAAAGGGTTTCTCTCCCCCACCCCCCACTCCCCTCTCATTTCATTGCAAACAACAAATGTTGTCCAACTGTACATTACGAAACCTTTTGGGTCAATATACCCAGTGTTACAAATCTGCCTCTATGAACCTTTCATAACTAAAGCCATTAGTTCCTGTGGTTACACTTTCTACACAACATTTCTGAAGAATGCATGGTTTTAAAGCCATGTCAAAATACTGTAAAATAGTATAAGCTAGGCAAATCATTGGGCTACATTTTTAGCTTAACAATTAAAATTGTATTAAATAAGCATGAGGAATACACCACGAAAATTAGGGTTGTTAAAAATCTTAAATTCTGAAATTACTTAAGACGCTCAGCCACATTTTGCATACATGACATCCATATTCCAGTGGAAACACGGGCACCATGATGGCCTTGACCATAGTCACGGACAGTGATTGGCCCATGGCCACTTGCACAGGCCGGAGATTCCTCTCCCCTTATGGCCCAGAGATCCCCAGGGACAAGCCTTGATCCACTGGGTGGAGACATCTGACTGACAGTACCAGAAGGTTAGTATGAAGGCTGCTTAAGATTACAGAATAAAAATAAGGTGTTAATATTATTAGTACTATTAATAGTAGTTGCAGAAGCATCACAATATTCATGGAATACTGTAGCATTCATATTTTACCTGTTTGTATTTTTTTACTATTACTATATCAACTCAGAAATGACAACATACAGTACTGACTGGTATTGCCCGAGTGACACTTCCCTATGTCTGATGTCAGACAAGGAACAAGGAAAGGTCAGGCCACGTGTGTCTGGTTTACCAGACCAGGGCTGTTTCCTTTATGTCAAAGGTAGCTTTACAACATTTTATTTTTATTTACCTTCCCGTGGGCCTCTCGATCACTGTGATGAGTAACATTTTACGACATAAACTTTAATGTTCATCTGTCAATTACACAGCCTTAGCATATGTGTACAGATAAGGATAGAAAGAGTGTATTTTTCCAAATGCATTGAAAACAATATGGTAACAGAAAATGCAGTAGTCACCTGAGCAAGGGTCTATGGCTTTTCCTCTCTGTAGACTAACCACCTGCCAAACATTACAGTTAGTCATGCTGATAAAAACAAATACACAACTAGGTGTATAGATCAAAAGCAAGATTTAAATATGAACAATATTTACTTGCATGCCAATTAGAGAAAAAACACAAACATGTTACATGTGCTGATATTTCTGTAAGTGAATACCTGCCAGCAAACACTATTAGTGTAATAATTTAGCAATAAATTAGGTATAAAATGGGGTTTAGTGTTACACTACACCCCATTTTATACATAATGATTGCTAAGTTATTTATCCATTCAAAAAAGGTTTTGTAAGCTATAGAATTTTGTACTGTTAAACAGTTACTTCTCATTGTCATTACTTCTCATTACCAGGAATATTATATATGCAGAAATATATGGCTAATCATTGGCAGACATAAGGATAAAACATCTTTCCATGGCTGATATTCCCACCCCTTTACTTCCTGTAGACATTACACTTACTCTCAAATTACTTTTAAAAGCTAAGAAGAGGGCTGCTTCTTCTCTGCCTATAAGCAATGTTGATAACATTATGAACATAAACAACAGTGTATTTGCTGAGTTATTTGTAAGAAACCTGAAACAAACCTGTTCTGTCAGAAATAAATAAGTGGGGAAGGAGGGAGGGGGTCCCCATGTTACGAACCACGAACACCCACACACCCATAATCACTTAGTCTAATATGTATGAATCAACTTTGTATCAACTTTGGTGCTTACATGAAGAATTTGGAGTCAGTGGTCAAAAATGGCATCCATTAATTAGGCTTACATTTGCAGTGGTTTCTGCATCTAAAAACGTGTTGTAAATGTATCACACAAAAATTCCAAAAAATGCAGCTCCATCAAGAAAACATAATTTTTGAGAGAATATTTTTAATGAATGACAAAAACAGTTAAACAATGAGACAAAAGTACAAAATGTTGTACAATGACAAGAGCCTCTGGGGACAAGGAAGAAGGAAGAAGGAACAGGAAAATAAATGTTTATCCGAATCCATACTATAAATATACTTCCAGTTGAAATGGGTTGTATTCTTCCAATCACCCACACCCACACATACACATGATTAAGCTAACACAGTAAAACACTTGTTAAAACAATATGTATGTCACTATATGTGTGTTTCTAGTAAATGCATAATTGGATATATACTGTATACTGTATTTTCTCACTGAGGATCTCATAGCCTTTATTAGCATTGACTGAATATCTTTATATGCTCTGAATAGCTTTATACGCTCTCGTCTGACACAAGGGAGCAGAAACCTTTTAGAAAACTCCCCTATGCTCTCAAGGTTCACATGCAGGGCGTGTCTTAGAACTATCAGGAAGAGCCTGTGTTCTTTTGGAATGCAGGCTGTAGCATTCTCACGCAACCAGCAAAAAAATATCCGCTTTCATTGGAGACTGTCCGGAAATGTTAAATGCCCTAAAACAGAAGTTCATTGTTTTCAGGTGTTACCAGTACACGTTAAGGCTTATACCAAGGTTTAATCAACTTTGTATAAGTGCAACAACTGCTCATGAGAAACTCATAAAATACATGTAGTTTAAAGACTCGCTGCAGTCATATGATGACAACATATACTTGTGTGTGTGCTTCTCTCCTAAAAGCTCTTGTGCGTTGTGTACGTGGTCTTGGAGATTGAAAAAAGACAGTAGTATCTCATTAACTATGTTGTGTTGATGGATTTGCATTGCAATGAATTGTAATAAATACATACACACGTTAGCTGATGCTAAAACGAGGAATTTCAGCCAATGGACATATTGTATATGCCATTTTATTTTTTATGATAAGAAGATTAAATGTTTTAGGGGCGTAAATTGGTTTGTGTGTAACATATAATAGTGTACTATAGTGTCACTATAGTGTCACCCCTCCCCAGTTGTTACAGTGAATTTGCTATGTTGGATGGGCTGGGTTACAACAAGACATGACATTTGATTCTAATGTTATGTTGAATAATAGGCCTACAAACACATTAATTGACAACAGTACAGTGTATGTGACCCTGTGTCCTACATTCAGAGGCAGACGGCAAATGGCAAAAAAGACAATGACATTTATGGAAAGTATGTTCTAACCTGAAAATGTTTCCCTAGTTTTAAACATTGGTAAGAACAATTTAAAATATTTTACTTTGTAACTATATTGGCCTTGTTTTAATTAATACATGCATGGTGGTGTAGAATATATTGTAAATCAGTGACTGGCTCAAGGACATGTTGGCATGGCTGATCTTTGCCAAGAAAATATCTTGACTTGAGGTCTTTCAGTTGAAGGGCACATTTTCACCCTGTATGATATCAAAGAGTCATGGCTGGGTTTTCTGTGTGTCTGATGAGATCTGTTTGTCCAAATTTGTGTTACACACGTGAGGCTCTGAGGTGTTGTCATTGTTGCAACATAAATAAACCCACTAAAAGTTATTTTTGTGCTGAATATTCAAATTCTAATAAAAATCTACACAAAGGTCAGACATTTTAGATATGCTGCACTGTCCTAGCCCTAGCCTGTTGTCAGAACACAGCCTACATAATAAACAATTGTGTGTGCTTTCATTCTAGAACAATTTATATATATTTATGTATATGTATATTTTCACTTGCTAAGCCATATTCAAAGTCATATGTATGTGTTACAACTATGCCTACTACTAATGTAAACATTTCAAATGCTAATGCAGCATAAAGTTTATAGACCTGCCTAGACAAATGCTAAATAAAATGGGGAATTACTTGGAGAAGTTAAATACTACAGCCTACAGCGACCATTGAACAAAGAGAGAGTGGGATGAAGCATTGACATACTTTCATAAATAAATAAATACATACATACAATAAAAATAGCTAAAACATGCCAGATAAGATAGTCTCTGCACTGCTGACATCTGCTGGTTGCATAGTGGACTACATAAGGCTGCCCAAGCAGAAACAGGTATTGGGATATTACGATAGCAAAACATAGTCTGAATGTTTACTTAATCTGTATCCAATTAAATGCGTTTTTCCCACCATGAATTATATTCCAACATGAATTATATATACTGTATATATATATAATTTTTTTTTTTACAAATCATTGTACCTGTCTCTTTAAGTAGTCTCCGTCAAACGGAAGGTCGGCGCGCTATCGCGGCGCGTAAACCAAAAACTGTTGTCATCGGCAACAGATGGTTGCTTGCTGTACATTTATGCGAATAAGCATCTCTTTCTGTACAGTATTATGAAATAGTAGGCACGATACCATTTCGGTAGAATTACAAGCACGTAGTCTTCTGCTGTGTCTGACGTTTTCGAATACCAGGAAACATGAATTCTCAATCGGTGAGTGTCGCTGCTACCCGTAGCAGCCTCAGCTACGGTACCGCCAGTAGGAAGGAGAAGCTCGTTTACCGGTGTTGTTCCCCGTGTTGCGACCGGGTACGGTACCGTACTACTACCGGTAATACGAATAATCTAACATGTCAAGTGTAACGTGTAGCCAATGTGTATTGCTTCACATAAATAGTCAATTACGGTACCATACGTCAGACGGGGCAAGATATATTTTCCTAGGTCTTGAACATGATACAGATAGCTCTTGTGCTTCTAAATGTAACTTACATTATGTATCATAAATCAGTAGCAGGGCTTTATGGGTTTCCTTTCTCATTGATGCCAAGAAAATAACGTCACTTTTGATAAATGTTTTATTCATTTTATATATAAAATGATTTATCAAACAAAATGATCAAACAAAAGGTGATACGGTACTGCATATACGTTCCGAAACAATACAATTTCTACAAGATATCTTCAGTTTAACACTCGACGCCATATTTGTCAAAATGTCGCAGAATTATTCCTAGCTCAAGCTCCACAGTCCCCATAGCTTCAGTGTGTAGCCTGTATCTGTCAGCTCCGCTATAAATGAGGTCTGGTGTGCGCAGTTGAAGACCGCCACCAACAAACATCTGTGCCAGTTGCTCCTGCCAAGATCCAATCGGTCTCCACGTCACACAGCTTACGTGGTGGTGTCCGGGGCTGGAGGGGATATGACAGTATCCATAACCATATATCTGACATCGTCCAAATGAGTCCTGGTGCCAAACTTGCAGATGCATCTTTGGCCAGCCCTGAAGTCCTTTAGTAGCGTAGTGAAGATCAATCGGATGGCTCCAATACGCCATATCTCCAGTTTGGGGGATATCCACTTGAGTCTGTCCCTCCTTCAGACCAGAAAGAAGACGCCATGCACCTCCCGTATGAACTCCCCATTTGCAGAATAAGCTGCTGTTCGGGAAGCCACTAGCCCCAACGATCTGGCCGATTATATGCAGTTCTGCCATGTCACAAATATAATTTACCGGTACTGTGAAATAATAATGTTGTATATTTATTTTTACTCGGAATTTAATGGCACTTTGCGCATCGTCTATGACAACAAACAAGTCCGTTGCTGCTAGCGATACGTACCCCGGAAGTGAAGCGTATGAATCTTTGTTGTATCGTAAACGTGAAACAGCGCCGCCACAGTTTGCATAATATTCCATAAATCGATTATTTGTCTTGTCTTTGGTCTATTAATTAATACATATTTCCAGATAAATTATCATAATATATTTAACATTTTCTTACAGTTGCAATATTTCCCCTCTAGTAAAGCGAGTTCTTTTATCTTGATGGATAAATTACATCATGTTATATTTATGAGGATATTGCAAGACCAAATGCTGCAAAAATGTTTATTTTGTTTTGCTTTCTACAGCTTGATCCTACCCTTGAGAGGCATTTCAAAGGCCACAGAGATTCTGTAACAAGTGTGGACTTCAACTGTAACATGAAACAGATTGGTAACTGCTGCTATTTGTTGTGCGCATGTGTTTCCGTTTGTGATTGTACTTTCTTACAATAATAGTACATATTTTTCTTTTATGTGTATGATGATATGAAGCCCGTGGTAAAGTACATTGAACATTCATGTTGATACTATATTGTGATGCCATGTCAGTTTTCATAGCAATGTGTTTGGCTGCACTGTTCTATATGTTTGTCCATATACAGTATGTTCTTTCTCTCTCTCTTTCTCAGCCACAGGATCTATGGACTCCTGTGTTATGATCTGGAACATGAAGGCGCAGATGAGAGCATATCGCTTTGTTGGACACAAAGACGCTGTCATGTCCGTGCACTTTTCTCCTTCAGGCCATCTGGTGGCCTCTGCCTCCAGAGACAAGACCGTACGGCTGTGGGTGCCCAGTCTGTGAGTGTTGGCTCTCTCTCTCTCTCTCTCTCTCTCTCTCTCTCTCTCTCTCTCTCTGTTATCATTTTCTCCCTCTCCTCCCTCTCAGTTGTAGATATAGTCCCGTTGTCACATTTAAATTTAGGAAAGCAGAGTCGACGGTGTTCCGAGCCCACACGGGGACGGTGCGCAGCGTCAACTTCTCTGGCGACGGGCAGACCATGGTCACAGCCTCCGACGACAAGTCTGTAAAAGTGTGGACGGTCCACAGGCAGAAGTTCCTCTTCTCTCTCAACCAGCACATCAACTGGGTCCGCTGCGCCAAGTATGGACACCGGCACACACACACGTGCACGCACAGTGCACATTGTGCACATTGTTTTAAAAGAAGTACTGGATGTTGTATTCTGTTGAATTGTATTCCATGTTCTGGTACATGTAGTACATAGCACACTTTTTTTTAACCTATTTTGGGTACAAAAAAATAATAAAAAATGAAATCCATGTTTTCAGGTTTTCTCCAGACGACCGTTTGATTGTGTCCTCCAGTGACGACAAGACCATAAAGCTGTGGGACAAGAACAGCAGAGAAAGTATCCACTCCTTTTATGAGCATGCAGGGTAAGCACTGCATGCCACGGGCTAGATCAGGTTGTTAGAACTACTTACGGTAAGTGTTTTTGCTTGATAAGCATGTACTCAACTGAATACTTCTTATGCAAGGTACGCAAGCCAGGTGGACTTCCATCCCAGTGGCACATGTATCGCTGCAGCCTGCACTGACCACTCAGTCAAAGTGTGGGACATCCGCTCGCACAAGATGCTACAACACTACCAAGGTAAAAACCTACTGTAATCTATGGGGGCACTGGCAGACTCCGTTTCTATAGATCCAACTTCACCAGGCTTTAGAGTAACCGACCACTAGGGGGCGCATCATGACCGTCAAATGAGTTGACTGACACAATTGCTGAGACAAATCACTTGAAATCTTAACCCATTCTTCCAAAACATTAAACAAAATAAAAAAAATCTAAACTGCATGCACCAAACATCTTACTCTTCTGGCAAAATCAAACAAAACAGCAGTTTTATCTATGCTAAAAGTCATACAGACAGTCACTACATAATAAAATGGAAAACACCTGTCCAGAGCAGGCATATACAGAAACATATTTTTGTTGTGCGAGTATATAGCAAAGGCAGTTTCAAAAACTTATAATAATCACAACTTCATAGAGTGAATTTTGTACTGCAGGTAATACAGCATTGAATGTATATTTTAATGCACTTGCAAATAATATAGTGCTCCTACTGCAAAAGCCCAAAGGACTAAAGAGAAATCACTATATTTATCTTTTTCCTCCTTGTCCAACATCTATGACATATACTTATGCTCTGCCTCTCAAATTGTTTCAATAAATGGTTGGTATCAACATTTAACTCACCTGTGCAATGAGTTGTTTTATAAAATTGGTTTGGTCACATCATTAGTGTGTAAATGATTACAAATGTTTCATGGTTTAACCTTTGCTGCACATGTTTTCCAAATTTACCACAAAGTGTGTCTCAGTGCGAAATTGTTATTAAGTGTATTTTGCAGATATTGTATAACTATGTGCACCTATTTAAGATTTTGCCAACTGAGGGATTCATTCGACATTGATTAGGCCACTGAGTATTTTATTCAGAGAATGGTGTTAAGTGTTTTAGCAATTCAGAAAAACTGTATTCTCAGCATTTAACTTGACACAAAGTTCAATTAGTTAAGTTTGAAGAGGATTATTATTCACTACAGGCACTGCATATGTTCTTATTAAGATAAAGGTTTTCAACAGCTGGGGGCAAAAGGACATCCTCGTGTAATTTAAGGAAATTGTCAGCAAGCGTCCACTCTGCCTACCAAGGATCCTTTCAGCAAGAAACTGTTCCTACAGTACTCATTTGAGCCCAATTCCATTTTTATTTGGTTACTTTGTTTTGTAAATAATTACATTTGACTTACTTTACATGTGTTGTCCTACTGCAGGGCACCAGTCTATATTTCCCGTCAGTGTAGCTAATACAATAGCTTTCCCTAGCATCACTGTCATCACCACCGTGTTTTAATTTATGATTTAATTATTTTCCAGGCAGTTTTTCATATAAAATGCACAAACATAAATCATCAGTGGTTATATAATATATTTCTCTGTTTGGCCTTTAATGATTGCTGAATTACATCACAGACCTTGAGTTTAACTCTGTGTGTGTGTCAGTCCACAGTGGTGTTGTAAACAGCTTATCTTTCCATCCGTCTGGTAACTTCCTCATCACCGCTTCCAGTGACTCCACATTGAAGATACTGGACCTGCTAGAGGGGAAACTACTCTACACATTGCATGGACACCAGGTAAACACAAACCGCACTGTCAAAAAAGTTTTCCTTTGGATTTCTTTTGTGCTTCAGTTTGTGCTGGGTACATCTTTGTGTATTTTCTTTGTAGGCTGCACTATTGTTGCTGTGCTTTTGTGTGTGTGATGGGTTTTGGATATGTGTATATATATCTTTTTTTGTTTTGTTCAGTGTATTTTAGTGCTCGCCGGCAAGCAGTCGGCCCACTCACTGTGACTCATACTAGCGTTGTTGGAAAGAAAACACAACTCCTTCTGCCTCCGATCCTCTCTGGATCCTCTCTCCTCCCTCTCCTGATTTGTCCTCGTCCACCTCCTCACTGTTTCCGCCCGGCCTCCTCCTCCTCCTCCTCCTCCTCCTCGTCTCTTGTGTTCCCCTGCATGCTCTAGTCCTGTGGTCTTGTCATCCAGTAGATTAGCATTGCCAGCGCTCTGCTACTTCACTTTTTGTTTTGTCTGGTCATGTATGCCTGTTTAGCTTAATCACTATTGTAGATTGAGGTGGTCTTGCCAAGCACACTGACACTAACATTATTTGGTTACATAACAGAAGGCCCCTCGAATTTGCCGATGTTGGTTTTTAATTGTAATTTAATTTATTTATTTTATTGTATTTGTGTGTACTGGAATATCCATTTGGGGATATGCTACCTACGGTTGTAGTGCAGAGGAAGAGACTCAGTACAGTAACAGACACTGCTCTCTGTGCTGTCTCCATAAACAAAGCCATGCCACTTCTTCTGTCTACAGTGGAAGAACATTCATGAGCCGCATGAAAAAATGAATCTTGAGTTTTAATATTGAGTTGGCTTTAGTTCTTGAGTTGCAGGAATCACTTGAGGCATAACATTGTCATTGTATGGACTGATGGTTTATATTGCCACTGCAAATTCAAAGGGTGTCTTTGTTATTCTACTGGTTTTACTTGGACTTTGTAGGACCAATTCCACTACACTAGTACACATTTAAAAGTTAAAATGTTATCCTTAAAAGTGTTACCCTATTATCTCCTGTATTCCATTTGAAACGAATGACATGCCGACTTATTTATGTGTTCAAAATAACACCACACGTTCCTGTTGGTCTCTTCATACCTCAAAACCTGTCATCTCCTCCCCCGTGTCTCCTTTCCTGTTTTTGTTCTATCCCGGTGTTGACTCTGCCAATCTGTTGGGACTGGAAACACTTGTGCTGCTAATTTTCTCTAGTCGCAGAGCTTGAGACAGGAGACCCCCCCCATCTGTTCTGTGTGTGTGTGCGCATGCATGTGTTGTTATGTGCACTTGTAAGTGTCTCCCCAGTCTACACCTACATGCACAGAAATGTGTTTGTATGTGGGCGTGCGCTCGTCTGTGTTGTTTTTTGCTTTTGCAAGTGACAAATGTGGCGTTGGCCTCTGGACGACCCTACCTGGGTAGCTACAGATCAGTTAATTTGTCTTAGTTTCTTTCTGCTTAAACTGTAATGCCTTCTTATTTGGTACGTTTGTTTAGTAGCTAGCGTTCGTTCATTGTGAAACAATTGCTCCACAAAATAGAATGAAATTTAAAATGCAGCCCATTAAAATGGTAATTTGAAATTTAACAATGTGCATTCACCTACTACTAAATCTTATAGTTTAGTTATTACTTTATTTTTGAAGTTTATTCACTTCAGTTGTATAGTTTTCTAAACATCAGTGCTTTAATGATAACAATAGAACTTTGTGAAAACACAATTTATACAATACTGTATACAGGCCTACAGTACATATTGACGGAGCCTGTCGATGAGGTGGTCTGAGTGACATAGTGACTACTGAATGGTATTGCATTACATTTTCCACACTGCATTTTACATTTCTTCTACATATTTGTATTTAATTTTTCTCACAGACAAATGGAAACGTTTTTTTTATTTTATTAATTTAATACTTTGTGTCAGAAACAAGTGAACACGTGTAGATCTGCAGCCAGTAGGTTCAAAAGTGTATCTGTAATACAGATACACTTTTGACACATTTTGCACATTTAACTTTGCATACAGTATGCAGCTAAATCGAACTAAACCTTCAAAAAATATAGTCTGATGTTGAATTTGTTGGCAGTTATCGTCTACGGAGGCCAATGTGGCGTCTATCGCATCTGTAGGGCCTGTCCCTGCTTACCAAGTAAAAAGTGCACACTTTTAGCACATCGGTGTCCGTATGCTTGTGTGTGTGTGTCTGGCTATGGTCAGTGCCAGGCTGGCAGCGGGCGTTAGTCAGAGCAGAGACAGAACATGCTGTCTGTCAGGCTGTCGCGTTGCCATAGTGACACTGTCTGCTTCTCCCAGGTGTTCCTCCTGGGAAACCATTCCTCACCCAAACGAGTGTCTGGGTGCAAGTCAAGGTTTACACGTCTCCTAGGATCATTTGCTTTCTTCTCTTCTTTGCCTGTTTTAGATGCAGTGATAATGCATATTACTTGTAACCATTTAAGAGTATTATTATTATTATTATTTTATTTTATTTTATATAAATTAATCAAATCTTAATTTAGTTTTTTTACGCTGGCTTCTAAAACATCTTTCACTTTAAGAAATCACCTAATGTGAGCTAGTAATTGGCAGCAGGCAATAATGCATACCGGGGTATAGTTCCCTTTCCAAAAAACAAATGAGTCAACATCAATTTACTTTGAGTTGTCCTTATGATCAAATATGAATATAAATTATGCAATTGTTGTTTATCTGGCTCTTTGGCTATTTCTGTTGTGTCTTCCATAAGCCTTAGCTGGTGAGTAGACATAGGCAATAACACCGCCAAAAACACTGAATAACAAGAATAGACAAATGACGATTCTCTGCACAACCAGTTCATTAACTTACTAACCAATTGTGCAGGCGGTTTTATCCAACTGTAACTGTACATGTTACTGCTTGTGTGTGTCAGATCTGTGACTCAGGCGACTTGGTGTGAGTCACCGTGTTCACACACGGCAGTACAATTCTCTCTCTTTTCCGGATCATGCTTTTCATATCCACCTCCTGGTGTCACGTTTTACAGCAGGTCAGGTCACAATAAGTGATAAGCCTTATTATACATCTTGCTAGTTGTCTTATCCCTTACCTCTTCACTACTACTGGCTACTTAATCTCTAGGGGGACTCCAGTTTAACTCGAGCGTGACAGTATATTTGCCGTTTGATGCAGGGAATATGCACACTCTTCTTGTCACGGCCTCTACCAGATTAAGTGGCTAGGAATCTTGGTCTAGCTGAAGTTTGATATTATGTGGAAAGCATGTTGCATACAGTTGTTTGCTTTGAGAGACTTGATTTCCACTATGAAGTGGTGCATTCTAGCATTTCCCCTACTCTTCTAACTGGTCTGTCTATTTGTCTGTTTAGGGCCCAGCTACCTGTGTGGCCTTCTCCAGGACAGGGGAGTTCTTAGCCTCTGGAGGTTCTGATGAGCAGGTGAGGACCATGTCTACATGTACTCTATGAAGGAGCGCTCCGTTGCCAAGCATGCACTTTTGTATCTCTTATTCTGTTGACAACTGTGGAACAGTTAGCACATGTGTCTTCCTACAGGTGATGGTGTGGAAGAGCAACTTTGACTCAGTAGAGTCAATTGCAGCCATGAGGGAGCAGGGCAACACTGCTTCCAACCTGCAATGTTTCTCTACCAGCTCCAAGGCCCACCTTCGCTCTGTCTCACACGCCTCCATGCCCCACAGTCAGGTAAATGTAACCAGCATGACCCCTCCAATATAGTTATCTGACTTGGGGAAGCTTTCTCAAGCACCCCTTTTTGTGTGTGTTCTTCTTTTGTTGTAATGGATGAGCAAAATGACACATAATCTTACAGTTTGCATGTAGGGTGTCACGTGAAAATGACATGAATATTCTCCTCTGTCTCTAATTTATCGTTGCCAGCCTGATACACAAGCCATCACGGAGGCTTCATTAATTAAAAGCCAGTTGAAAAGAAATGTTATTTATAACTAATATCTTCACATTCTTACTTCACAATGAATCACAGATGGCCACACTCTACAATTATTTTAATATCTGACACAATTATTTAGAGCTTTTCCATGATTGGGCGGGGGGGGGGGTTTTCGCTTCGGTGAGGTGACTAGCCGTAGAACGCTTTGACACATGGCTGTGATCGAACCAGAAATGCATGGTAGTCTCTAACCACTAAGCATCTCTGCCCAGTATCCATTTAGCTAATGTTGCCCGGCAACAAAAACACTCCTGGGTAAATTGACCCTATTAATGTCATTGTATGATTCTGGTTAGCGTCATCAGTCGAGAGCTATTATCTGAATTGGTTTTGCTTGTCTTTTTTAATGACAAGACCCCATGCCTCGTATTGTTCCTGGCATAGTTGCTTCCATATTGTAAGTGTAGATGGGACAAGGCTGATGTGGGATATCATATGCCAGCGAACTGTTTTGTGTGCGTGTATATACCGGTACAGTAAGGCAGCTGGGATGAGATCGCTATAGCTGTTCAAATCACTGCTGATTCCTCGTTTGGTCAGAGAAGGCCCGCCTTTTTTCAAACGCACACCAGAAATGGCATAGAAGCATGCGCAGATCATGCATACATTGGCATACATTATGACACACACACACACACACACTATATGGACTGTATTGCAGGAACATGAGATGGCACACAGTCTTATAATGTGGCTGGTGCTGTATTCACATTGGCCTTTGTGTTCCCATGTAAGTGTCTGCAACAGCTTCTGTTTCTACATAATGGAGCCAGCACAAATAACTGTTTTCATAATGAATGAAACACATTACAATTATCATTATGTCATTTTCGTTTTATTGCACAGCATTACAAGAAGCAGACACTAGAGATTAGGCACCTTGCTTGAGGATGCTTAAACGTTTCCCAAAATACAGTACAGGTTGTCTAATGTGTTTGCAATGCATTTCAGCCTATCACAATGCGTTTTAAATGCGCAGATTGTCATATGACCAAATGCAAAACAGACGGATGCAGCATCTCCCTTTAAGGACGGATGCAACATTTGTCCATAAAGGGAGATGCAAAGTGTACGTTGCCTGTCCTTAATTGGTTAAGGATGCTTACACCTAGGCCAATTCTGAGGCTAAAACCCATGCTCTTCTGGCTGGGAGTAGAACACCCACTATACTATCTTGTCCCCTACATATCACATGAACACTAGTCTTGCAGAGCCAGCCTTTATTTACGTAATGTCTGGGACACAGCGCTGGCTAACTGTGTCAAGATCCGCATACTTTACAGGAGAGATATTTTGATTGATGTGCACATCAACCAATTAACTCAATACTCATAACTCAATGACAAAGTCGAACGTTAAAAACGTATACAGAGGATCTGGTTGAGAAACTTACCAACACGACTGTGGTTGTTTTCATGCATTGTTCTGTTAGATAAGTAGGCTACTGTTAGTGCTTAAAATATGTAACTACTGAAGTTAGTAAATCAGGCAGGTTACTGCACTACCATAGCACCGGAATTACAGATATAGACTTTGTGAGTGGCAATGCTAACAGACAATAAAAATCTACTTCTCAATTCCGGCAAGCGCTGTCGAGCTTACATGGGTCTATGCATCAGATGTTTTGTACACAAACTTATGTGACGTAGTGCTAATGGCCGGAAGAGGCTGAGACTACATAAACACTGACTTAAAAAGGAGCCACCTACTGGTACAGGGGTCACATTACAGGCAATGGGCAGGGCATTCAGTGGTTTTATCCCTACTGTAAACACATGGATACATGCACATAGTGAGGGCCTCAGCAGGAGGGTATGGGCACCAGGGTTGCCATCTGGTCTCTCTTCACATTGCATAACATCATAAAAGCCTCATGTAGGCTACATATGCCACACACTGCTACTAGACTAGCTGTGAGGAGTCGGACACAGATTTACCAGAGAGCTCCGGATGTCATCATGATACATTAATACTATTACTGTGGTTATACTGTGTGTGTATGTGTGTGTGTGTCATTGTTGATTCCTAACAAAGGGCTTTTTATTTGTGAGCAGACAGAGGATGATATGGTGTTGACATTTAAGGTATCACTTCTACAGAAGGTTAACACTGACAGTGAAAGGGTGTTAATTCCATCACTACATCTGTGGTACGTTTTGTAGGTAGATGCATGTATAGAAGACCTACATGGTTTGTTAGTGAACCACTAAAACATCTTAGCCTAGGTGGAGGCACAGAAACGCATGACATGATGATTTGGTACCCGACTAGAAAGACTTTCTACAATAATCGTAGCATATAATAGAGATGTGGTTTAGCTGATGATCTAACAAGGAGGAACACAGATATGCAGCTGCCTGTACTATACAAGTGAGTCCTGTCGATGACGGCTATACTGTATGCGGAGATGTGGGCGTGTCATTGTTACTCACAATACTTTACTCTACTTAGTGTTTGCCTTCCACTATTGCTCTCACTAAATGGTGTATTTGTCACCCTCTCTGTTTTCTTTCTTTCCCGGAATGTAATGCTTATAGGCAGGTTTAGTCATTCTTGAACGCTTGCTAACGGCAAAATCAAATCCCTCAGAAGCTCCGCCCCACACATTGAAACGCATTGTGAAACCAAGGGCGGCGTTGTCGTTGTGAGTGCTGTTTGTATGTTCCTATTTAATGAGAAGTGTACGTAGAAGTACCGGCTCATTTTGTCAGCATGCACAGAGAACTGTAAGCTTTCGGAATGCAAGGAGATATTTTGTGAATTTGACAAAGTGTATTATCTTGCGCTTGGCTTACAATAGCTGACTTTACCGTATAAATTGAGACTGCTATGCAACGGATAGACAGTATATAAATAGACAGAAATCCAAAAGGGGTGATTCTATGACAGGGCAGTATGCTAATCGAAAGATTCAGAGACAAACAATAGTGGAGAAGGACAACCATTAGTGATGGTTAAATATTTAAAGGCCTTGTCAGATGACAAACACACACATGCAAGACAGGCCATCGCAGGCCACCATAGGACAGGTTTGGGTTTCAGCTCTTTTGACTGCTGCAGTTTTACTTACATCAACAAGGGCATGGCCAAGGTCTTTACTCCTTCACACATCAACCTAAACTGCTAATGTCCTTTGGGTGATTGAATTTGGCTCCATCCAGCGTGTGACCTCACTCTCCCTGAGTCTCCAGTTGCTCGGATCAATAACTGTGGGAGAACCAGGGCTACAGACACACAAGACCGCTGTTTCTGCTATTGGGCTTCTGAAAGGCCAAGAATGACAACAGATGAGTGTCAGTTAACGTCGGTATAGACTGATCTACCCCTCGTACTTTGTTTATCCAGGACAGTTAGAAATAACAAATAACTAAGTCTGAAAAATAAGTGTATGTACTCAAGACGTGGTGTATTGCACCTTTTCTCAAACATTGTCAGCCCTGACCACCTTAAAATCCTCTAAGTATGAGTTGCAGATGTGCTCTAAAGATGATTAGGAAGCAGGCAGCCAGACAATATTAAGGAAAATGATGAGCGCCTTGAGTAAAACCCTGTATCTTCTTGTAACCACAGCTGTCTGACGCTGAGGTGGGTTTGGAGAGGAGAGATCCTTTTTTTTTCTTTCTTTTCACATTTGATTTAATTAGGACAACAAGAGTTGTTGGTGTCTGTCAGCCAACTGTCTTCAGATGAGCGAACTAAAATGTGGCCACATGTTGTGTTGGCGTATACAATAATATGCGCTAGGTTACATAGACTCTTACATTAGGCTTTTGTAAAACCATTTCCAAATTATGCAGTTTGCTTATCACAAATTCAACACGGAAAATAATCCGTAATAATGTTCCTCTGCTAGACAGTAGAGTCCTTGTTGCTACGCAATGCACACAAACTGCATGGCTGACTGTTAGGAGAGGGTTTTAGAGTAAGGAGCGGAACGATAAACCGGAAAATTCTGAGTTCTAAAGGATTTTTTTAACCGAAAATGATATTCGGCCCAAGTAATATGAATATTAGCCTACACATTAGCCTATTAAGTACGATGCAGGACTTGAGCAGAAGCCACCCCGGCTATGAGAGACTAAAAGAAGCAAAACAGGTTGCATGTTAAAGTTGTCGACGGCGTACCTTATTATATTAGTGTTCGGTTAATGGTGTACTAAATCAGACCTAGTGAATGCAACACACTCCGTGCTCTTGACAGTTTATAGACACAACATGACCACGAAAGGGAATAAATTAATTTCCAATCTTTCCAATCTGATTTCAGATTGAACTAGGGATGCCCTGGCTAGAGTTACAGGGTCCAGGCCATCTCGGGCCTCAGCGTAATTTGAACCCTACTCCAATAGCATGGGCTACTGTATACAGTATACGAGATAAAAGATGTGTCCCTGTCGTCAACTGTAAATGGAATACTTCTATACGCTTCAAGCTTGTTTTCTTACTTCCTTGAAATAAAAATAGTCTGAATCAATACAATATATTCAGTAATTAGCATAGTACTTAGCAAAGCTCTGCACATTTATAATATTAATAAATATGAATAACAATTTATTGAATTTGCATGTGAGGTACAGCAGGTGTTCCATACTATACTGTGTATTGCTATTGGCATTACATAACAGACCCCCTGTTCCGTCTCAGGCGATGTTTTCATGAATGAATCTAGCCTTTGAACTCTGATATCAGAGCATAACCGTTACTGCACAGATCCTTTGGTGTTACCACAACCATACAACTTCTACTTTATATTGTCTAAGTCTACATGAAGCTGTTCCTTTTGAAGTCAAACCGTAGTTAAACACCAAACAGCCCTGCAACATCCCTCTGTATATTGTGTGTAAATTACTTTTTAATATATTCTCTTACCACTTATACCTAGAAGTGCTGGCTTCCTAGAACTTGCATTCCATGTATTATTCAGACGCCAATAATTCATTATTAATAACGGGTCCTTTCATCTCTCATAATAATGCCTCAATCTCGTGTCGCCTGAAAGGAAACGGAGGAGAGAAATGTGTCACCGTCTAGGCTAAATGTGTTCTCTTCCCATTAGTAAATAACACCCCATGCCTTCTGTGCTCAGAATGGTAGTGAGAACGAGGCGCTCCCATCCATGGATAAGTGTAACCAGTGCACTAATGAATCAGTTTATTTAGGGGATATTTGCTTGTTTGCCAAACTAATGAAAGAAATGAGGGAGAGTAAAGTAAACAGGATGTTCTTCTGTAGCGAAGACTATAGAAGGATACAGAATGCCCCTGTTGATCACGCGACTAAACACCTGCCAGCATCCTGTTTGGTCTTCTTATTCTTATGGGTGTCCTCAACACCACACAAGCTATAACTCAAGTATACATGCTCTGACATTATCATTGGTTGGGAGTGAATGGCCCAAAAGCCCCGAACCTTGAAAAGAGAACTCATATATATATATATATATGCAAAAAATCTCTCAAAATTAAACTAGTGAGCATGTGGACTCAAAGGGTTATTCATGTATGCATGTTTATGTATAAAATGGGGAAAATACCAATTCCAAAAGGAGTTAAAATACTGAATATACACATTCAATGTAAACCACAAAGTACAGTATCAATAAATATAAACAGTATTTCATGTTGCTGTGTTCTCATAACGGTGCAACCAAAAATGTGTTCACTATTCAGGTATGACTGCAGTGTTCTGACCATCAGTGGCTTGTCCATCAAAATTAAAATCTCAGGGATGTTCTCAGTAGCTCTAATAATACTGATCCATCGGATGCAAAGCCCCTTATTAATCATTTGCCGATGATGGAATCACACTAGGAAGAAACACGTAGGTTCTTTGCACAGTCAAATAGTATGATTGAAGATTATGTGTGTTTTTTATATTGTGTGTGTGTGTGTCTCAGACACTGAGCAAATCATTGCATGTGTGTGTTCCTGCCAACCAGTGCTGACAGGCAGATCAGCTCTCTGTGATCATGGGGGGGGGGGGGGGGGGGGGGGGGGGGGGGGGGGGGGGGGGGGGGGGGGGGGGGGGGGGGGGGGGGGGGGGG
>JAODUK010018276.1:0-26417 GCA_027564635.1 Typhlichthys eigenmanni
GGGGGATTTAGAATGGCCCAGATAAAGTAATCTATGATTAACTGGGGCGAGGCTAGCTCACCACCATGCCAACAGCTGTAGTCGAGGGGTGAATTACAGCGTAATGTGATGTCCAAACATTACAGCGGCGAAAATAGTACATCAAATGTAGATACGGTGGTGGTGGGGTTTGAAGGTGAGAGAGTGAGAGAGAGAGAGAGAGAGAGAGAGAGAGAGAGAGAGAGAGAGAGAGAGAGAGAGAGAGAGAATGGAAAAGTGGAAACAGTCCAATAAAGAGAGAGAGCTCATGACACAGACAGAGATGTTCACTAGCACATTGCAATTAAGTTGAACTTTTGTCAGCGTAGGATCCCTCGAACAAACGGCAAACAGTTCCTGGGAGTGTTTGTGGTTGGGGAGCGATGGCTGCCATAGGTGTGTGTGTGTGTGTGTTGGGGGTAGGAAAGGGGAGGGGGTGATCACTGCAATGATTGCTGTACCAACTGTCTGACGGGATAACAAATCAAATTATAAAGATGGACGCCGCGGCACAAGCCCCCCGCCAACGTCACAAAATTGATTGCCGGGCGCCGGCAGCTGATATTGCCGGGCGCGGGTCTGTCATAGTCCATCAGGCCTCATTATTACCTGGGGAACTCTGAAACTTCTGTAGGGCTGAAGGCTGAGAAAGAGACATGCACAAACAAAACACTTAAACCTATAGATGGCTATTACTTTTCATCAGGATCTTATTGAAACGGAGCCCAATACTTGGTAAATATCAGCTTAAGCCGGGCCTGAGACGGGCTTGTCCTGATTGAAGTGCTCTTATGTTTCTAAATACAGCAGCAATCATCTTTTGAATCAAAAGTTTTTAGCATACAGTCATGAAGCGGTAGAGCATAGGAACCCATTGCATTTGTCTTTCTTTGCGCCAAAGAGTCACAAAATAATTGTGTTTCAATGCAATGTTGTGCTCTGGATCTTTTATTCGGCCGGCGTGATTAGTCACTTACCTGAAGCAAGCTGTCATTGGAAATCATTTTTGCGTTTTTAGACAGTTCTTCAGCTCATTCAAAGGGCATGCAGGGGGAATTAGGTCCATATTTTATCGAGAGCCCCGACAGATCCTCAATAATGGTGGAAGTTTCATAATTTGCAGTGAAGTGAATGGACACTTGCATCTAGGGCCACTTTCATAAAATGACTGAGGATTTAAAGGTGACTTATTACTGGAATACGTTTGGCAACGGACCTTCTAAAGAGTTCTCCACAGACACACTAATGTGTTTTTTTCCACAGCCCCTGCATATAAGGTTGACTTATTCTTAAAATACTGTCTCTGGAGGACCTGGTGTTGAACAAGTATCTGGTGCTGTGTTATCACTTAGCCTACTGTATAGTCATAGATCACTTGGATTTGTGATTGATGAAACATTAGGCATTGTAATAGCCATTATGTTGACAAACTCTCTGCAGCCTGCTACCTTCTTAACCATCTGTAATAACCCATTAAACATTCTGCAGTTTTCTATTTACATATGCCTCCTCCAACAACATTTTTGGCTCCCTGTGGACAACAGCATCAGTTTGGTTATAATGCCTGTGGGTTTGCGCGTGTCTGTGTGTTTTTGGAGTTGAAAGAACGTCACACAGGCTTGTGCCAGAGGCCTCCTGAGGTGTCTTTTTAAGGCTGCAGACCCAGTGCTGTGAATGTAAAAGGGTTTGCTGCCGTTTATTTTGACTTTGTTCTGTGCTGGGAGTTGCATCCGTCGTTTGTCGATATTGCAGTAAAATGCAGGCCTAGTTTAGAATTGCATATGATGATGATGATGATGATGATGATGATGATGATGATGATTATTATTATTATTATTATTAATAAATCTAAACTGTAGCTGGAAGCCTCCCACTGTCTTTTTCTCTTAGCTAAAGAAAAACTAGGCACTAAATGTCATATTATGTACTGTATTCATTCACATATACACATACACGCACACACATGCAATCACAAAATATAAACATGCGGCCTGTGCAAAACTAAATTAAAAATGTTATGTAATAAATCATTTGAATATTGTATTAATGAAATGTTATGTTATAATGATCTAATTTAATTTTGATTCCAGGGGCCTGCGGGTTCATGCAGCCCTTATCTGTGATACTCAGTTTGATGTATGGATGTTATGGTGAATCTTGATGCAAGACCTCCTTATTTTTTTACTGTGATCCTATCCGATTGTCCAATTTCACTGTGCAGAAGGCATCCGTTTAGCCAAGTAGAAGACAGAATAACTTCATCATCTGGATATTTAAATATAGAGTTAATATTTTACCTATCATTATGGAGAGGGTGGTGATTGTGTGCGTGTGTGCGTGCGTGCATGTAGATATGGTAGGAGCTCCTTCTGACTGTAACGATAAGCCCTCCACTCATTAATCAGACTTTGGGGCCCAACAATCAGGCCAGGGGGAAATGTACAGTTCATATTTAGCCCTTTACTGCACCCCTGTTGAGAACCTGCTTAAATCAGGCAGAACAGGCACACTCTGATTGTGCTTGCCCTTGCTAGTATTATTTGAGTAGCTCTATTTATAGGCTCGCAATTGTGCGCCTTTCTAAGCCTCTTTTCATGCATCCGTGAAAGGACATTGCACCATGCGTAGTAGTGTTAGATTGCATAATTAACAACATTACATGGAAGGATAGGAAACCTCTGCGGATTTAATTTGTGAACTGTGTGAGAATAAAATTAGTGTTATTGCTTGGACCATTATGTCCCAATCAATGTTGGGGGTAAAGCATTACTTTGTAACGTGTTAGAGTCAGATTTGTTTTTTTTGTTGTAACGATTACCGTTAGTTTCACAATTCGAGTAATCAGTTATTTCGTAAGGTTTTCAAATAAGTAAGGGTGTATCTGTTCTGAGACCGAAACAGCAATACTAACCTCCACGGTTTCCTGTCACGGTTCCGGAAGACAAAACGGTGGTCTGTACTCGCCCCCAATGGCGGACCACAGCCCGTTGAGCTCTTGTATACTGTATGTTGCTACTGTAACAAAACACGTTTTCATTTCACAATTAACACTAGATTAAAACTACTGAGCCTTTCCATAGTTATCAAACACACAAGACCAAGTGACGTCGTATAGCAATCCATGTGTTCTCATTCATGGATTAGTTTACCCCCGTCACTACGATGTCGGGTTTGCAAGAATTTGGACAATGACTCTATTGCCTTCAAATCTACGTATACTAGCCTACTAGAGTTAAACAATGTGAAATAATATCACACTTTACTTCAAAACAAAACTTTGTGTACTGGTGGGTTGAGTGTAATTTTGCTGAGAAATTACACAGCGTGCAGTGTTGCGCACACACCTTATGCACACACATGGAAAGCTGCCTGGGTTAGGCATGTGGCAGCATTTACCTTGGTTTTCATACGGCTCCCTCACGCATAGTCTCTGGGGTGTGTCAATACAATATCCACGATGTTCACCAAGGAATGAAAACTGTTCGAAGTTGCCAGTTTATTTTGAATTCGATGTCAGGCCGCTGTCTCTTGTGCCATCGCAGTAAGTGGTTCCAAACGGTTTGTTGTGCTTCGTCTGTTTGCATTGTGTAACTCTAAAAGCCCTGGACACACTGCAAGTGATCCGCTCGTCGCCCCTTGCTTTGTACCTGAAAATTGGTCGCTTGCTTACATTCCAGACTTTGGTTATTATATATATATATATATATATATATATAATAATATAGTGGGTTATTTCCCACTCAAAATATTTTAGCTATGGAAATAAACAGAGTTACGCCAACGGAAGTTAGAAATTGTCAACGGTCACATGGTTCATGGAGAGGCTAAAATAGTTCCCGGAAGTGTTTGCATATATATATTTACAGATATATAACTACTAATTTGATAATTAGTATTCAATAAATGCATCGATTTACATTTAAAATAAAATGTATATGGTACTTTTAGTATTTAGGATAACTTCCGGGAACTATTTTGAGGCTCCACGATCCGCCATTGCTGTGAAAAAACGTTCCATTTGATTGAAAAGAGATGGCTTAACTGGTATTTCCATGGCTCTGATTCAGATAGGACACAGTGTTGCACGGCCATGCAACGTAGTCAAAAGGGGGTAAAGGGGTTATGGAATTGTCTGTCATTCCTGTTATTAGACTACATATCACAGATTGTGGGCGTTATTAAACTGCATATCACAGATTATGGGTGTAGTTGATGCAATTATGTGCAGGTGAGTCGATACATTTAAATGTACGTAGGTTACAAGAGGCTGGCTAGGCTATAGCCTACATACATAGTCATGGAACAATATGGTACTGTAGGTAAACAACATGCGCAAGCACTGTAGCTTATTCGCAAAGGGTTTTTAATTTCTGTACTCAAACAAGTTACTTTCCTGGTACTGTAGGTGTGTGTTTGATGTGTTTGATGTGATAGCATTGCCTTTGCAATTTGGCGTACAGTAACTGACCGCAAATACGCAGGGATGTGAGATGTGTGCAGGTAGGCCTGCTTTCACACAATGGTAATCAGAGCAAAGTCTAAAGGGAGAATTACACTGATTCTATTTTCACCGGAGCTGTCCCCTTCATAATTACTTTGTCTGTTCTGGAAACGGAAAGGTGGTGTTCAGTGCCAAGAAAGACACTAGAATATTCCGGCATTCAAATGAGTCGCGCCAGCCCAACAGAGAGTCTCATTCACGTCTATGTAATTAAAATCAGTGTAAGAGTGTCTCTGAATAAGAGCCACCAGCACACTGAAAATAGGGCTGGCCTGACAATACGTTGACAACTGTGGAACAGGCAAAATTAAGCCCTCTCGATTCATACCGCTTGTTCTTATTATGCACCAGCTATCTCACCGAGCTTGCTTTTGTGTGAGTATAATTACTTAATCTGAGCCGTCCTGGGGTGAATTACTTTTGTGTGCGAGAGGCAGGAAGCATCACTGTAGCTCCTTCTCTCACTGCAGCCAGGGACCCATGGGAACTACGACCCAGGAATAACAAATTCAGAATGTTCTAGCTTTCCCCAGGAGGAAGCAGGATCTGTCTTTATTCCCAAACCATAGGTGCATTCAGAATTGGCGAACATAGACAACGTTTGCAAACATATTGAAACAGTTTTGCGTTTGCATTTTGTTCGCCGTAAACGTTTGCGAACAAAATCAAACTGTCTGATGAGGTAGTTCTTTGCGAACACACGTTGAAGCTGGACGAAGGGTGTTTAAATCTAATGTTTTTGGAATGTTGACAAAAACCATTCAAAATTCAAGTTCAAGGCAAACATGTTCGTCATGAACGTTCGCCACTGTTTGCAATTCTGAACACACCTCATCATGATTCACCTGACAGCTGTTGCTTGTAGTTTAGACCCAGTTGTAAAGGTGGTAGTACATTTGGCCTGGGAATGAGCCTGCAATGCTAAACATTAGGTTGAGTGTCCCACAGTGGGTCTGCTGATTGAGAAAATAATTTATAGACTGACAGTTAATACTGTTAAGATAAAAAATATGGTAAAGCATAAATGCATTATAAAGCCTTTGAAGTATTTTCAGTCTGGGCATTTTACTACTCGATTATAAATCATATTATATTTTAATACTGCATGTATTAAAATGAAATACTTCATTTCATATTGACAACTTTTATTGTATATAATGTCCAGCCAAATACAACAGTTTAATCTTGAATTAACACATAAATATAACAAAGTTACAGCGTTTATATATCGCTTTTCCAACCTTCCGGCCACTTAAGGTATTGTACTGTATTACTTCACACACACACACACACACACACACGAACACGCACGTACACGCACGCACACACACACGCACACACAAACACAAACACACCAACATTCATACATGGCTGCCATGCAAGGCATCTCAGGAGCAGTTAGGGTTATGTGTCTTGCTCAAGGACACCTCAACACTCGGTGGGGAGTTAGCAGGGTTCAAACCAGCATCTTCCGGATCACCTATCGCCCGCCCAACAAATGCGCCACAATGCAACCCCAGGTGAATTTTAACGTGGGAATTTTAACGTTTAATCTCCCATTGGGCTAATCCTGCCGTGACTGTCTGTCATCATATTGTTTTATAAATATTGACATAAAGCAAACGGCAAGGAAAACAATGGCGTGCATTCAAATGAAAGGCACTGGAGCAGGAAATATTTGATTCAATAGCACAACGCTCAACGCTCAGATCCATTTGTACAATTATTCATCCACAGCGAAAGGTGATTGAGACTGATTCCAGTGTAGAAACGGAATAAAATCGTGGCAGCTCGTCAAGAAGCACAACTGAGTGAATACGAGAGGAGCCCTCATATGGGACACTCAGGTACATGGGACACTCAGGTGCATGGGACACTCAGGTGCATAAGCACTCAGGTGCATGGGACACTCAGGTACATGGGACACTCAGGTGCATGGGACACTCAGGTACATAAGTACTCAGGTACATGGGACACTCAGGTGCATGGGACACTCAGGTGCATAAGCACTCAGGTGCATGGGACACTCAGGTGCATGGGATGCTCGTCAAAGTGCCCCACCAGCAATCGCATACAAAAGCTGTGTTTTCAAACGAGCTGGGGTGGATTGTAGAGTTCTACAACACAATCACAGACTGTAAGTTTAAGTAATTTCAGTTCTAAATCCTTAGGTGGTAGAAATAAGACGGAAATGTATATTTAGGCAATTGTCGGCCTAAAAACCAGCTTTTAAATGGCATTGTAAAAAAAATGACACAATATCTCAGGAAGAGTTACAGGAAAAAATTGTGTGTTTTGAAAATTCCATTAAATCTTCTGCTCCCTGTATATCTGTGAAAAGGGTACTTTATTCTCTTAGCTCAGAAAATGGAGCCATTTCACTTACAGTACCTAAAATAGTAAAAAGATACTGCTAAAAGGGTTTCACACTTCTTTTTGCAGCCTTGTAACAGTTAACAGTTAACAGTGTTTCACACGTTTGGTATTGAAGACATGGTGCATTGATTTTAGTAACTGACTTCAGCACAGTTGTTTCCTCACATCTTAAAAGCACTTCACAGGAGCTCTGGACTATCCTCTGTGCATTAGTGACTCCTCCTTGTTGTTGGGTGTGTATAACGGGCCCGGGCGACACTTAACTAGAACAGAGGCCTGTCAGATAAGGACGATAGAATCCACTCTAGTCAATTACTGCAAAGTGCTAAGTTCAGCTCGCTGAGCTATTTATTTTTATTTTTATGAAGTACACCAGCCTAGTAAACAAATGAATCGCAGATCGCTGGTTCCCCGAACACAATGAAGGAAGACGAGGGTAATCCTACACCATATCACACAAAGCCATACAGTATATGTTGCCTCGGCCCCGGAGTAAACAAGGAAGCTTCTGCTAAAAAAAACGAGATGGGGATTCTGAGCTGGTGACAGCACATCCTCTTCATAAGGTGCAGTATTGGCAAGCAGTGATGGAGCCTCCCAATGCCAATATGTCTGCCTTGGCTCTGCATGCGATGACATTAGCTCTTAATAAGTGGAAGGAGGTTCCGTTTTTGAAGTCCGGTAGTTCCAAAAGTAATAAAGCTATTATATTGCAGTGATAAAGGCTGGCTGTTTGCCAGGATCTCCTCTGGCTAGTCAGTGGAAGGGTTGAAGCGCGTACATGTACAGTATCATGGACAGTATCATGGACAGCTGCCACCATTTTATGGATTTCCCGTCAGTGACTGTGGTATAAAAGATGTGAAAGGTTATGATGATAGCCCGTGTTAGTGGTCATGCTGCGTGTGGAGGATGGCTGGGGGTTGGCCTGGGGACTTTAATAATAACAAGAAAACGCACAGTTACATATCAAGGTTTCGTGCTTTGTCCTTGACAAACAGGCATTGATAAATAGTGCATGTCTTTTCCCAGTACACAGTCCAGCTTTGTTTCACTAACCAGTATGCTACACCGCACAAAGGCACTCGAGAATATAAATGTGCTTTATAATGTTACAGCAGTCGTGTGAGAGAAAAAGGAAGAGTTGTGTGGGTGTGAGAGAGAGAGTCTGCAGTCTGTAAGCATATTACTTCAGCTCAAAATTAAGTTATGAACTTTGTTAGCTAGCTTGCACGGTATCGTAGACCCCATTTGTATAAAACATTTGAAAATGTAAAGGTCTTCTGGGAGTTATGAATGTTTTGAAACACTGATTTTTGGAAGGGGAATGGAAAAACTTAACAAAAAGAGCTGATCCGTGAAATGTGTTTTTCATCATCCTGACTAAGACTTAAAATTATATGTTTTGTTCTCACATAGACATACCCTGTTCAACATTGTTTTGAAACATGTAAACAATTAGTTTACAATACGCTGCATGTACCTGTACTGTACATATAATATGCTGTAAAACTACAGTAGTATGTTTGTTTGTGAGGCAACTGTATTTTTATTCCATCTGCTGGATTGACAGGGAGGCAGTGCGTGTGTGTGTATTTTAGTATTTTCACTTGTTTTGTTGTTCATTCTTTGTGTCTTTGTGTCGTGTCATTTTTGCTCTGTTTTTTATTTATTTATTATTTTTTGTCAAGTAGCTTCAGCCGTTTGCAAGGTTGCACCTCTCCTCTTTCAAGGTGAACTTGGGTTGTGCTTCTCAATTTGGGGTGAATTCAGGTTGATGTTTTTGGTCTGTGGAGAGTTTTTATGTCTCAGGATGATTTACTATAGGCTAGGCGATATGACAATATAAATAAAAAGAGTGTGTGGTACTGTAGGACCTAGCTGTTTTATAAAGCAATAAGAAAATAGTACGCCATGTGACTAATCAGGCCACTGTCATACTCCCACCCCCATCTCTCTGCAGATATTCAGACGGTGTTGGCTAGTCTTCAAAAAGGCATCCAGTAAAGGCCCTCGGCGGTTAGAAAAGTACCCAGATGAGAAAGCTGCTTACTTCAGGAGCTTCCACAAGGTATCTGTGAGCACACTGCACATGACGAGCCAAGTATATTCGTGGTGTGTGATCTAGTATTTGATGTATTTTAAGGCCTCTAAGTTTGAGCAAGCCTTTCCATATGTAGTGTATGCATATATAATAATGCATATATCCACTGTACCTTGTGATGTTTCTATTACAGAGGCTTTCATTTCATTCACATCTTGGCTAATACATTTGGCAGTTTTTTATTTTTTTTATTTTTAGATATTCATATATGTCAGCATACAATATTGCCTTTCTAGGAAACAATAAAATGTGCATTTCTTCATACATCTTTATGGATCTGAGATGCAGCACCATATATTTGACAAGCCACAACCCTCTGTGCAGAATACATTGTGAGATGTCAAAATACTGTTATATATGTATGAGAGATATGCCACGGAGAAAGTGCACAGTGGCCTGACAAATGTGTATTCATAGGTCATGCTGTTTGAGCCTTTTATTAATGTCTCATCCTCACAGTCTGGTCACGTTTGAATTCAAGTTCCTTGACGTTAATCGCTGCATGACAAGGAAGTACTATACAGTATATACATTTTATTCTGTATATTTTCTTTGACAAATAACACATGTCGATGACGTTAAGAACTAATTTGGGTGAATTTTGTAAATGTTTCAAACGTTTTACCTCCAAATAAAAAAGCTAAACCAAACATTGAAGGATATATCATCAAAACAGGCAATATGCAATTCCTTTGCTATTTTTATGCACATTATATACCACATTTAGCATGCCAAACATCCACTAAGATTCTAGTATTTCTGTCTTGTGACTGTAGATAATGCATTTAAGAATCCATTATAACATTTTACAGCTATATCTCATTCCTCACTGGATAATTTTCTTCTTTAAAGGGGGGCAGGGTTGGGGGTAATCTGAAATATAATACATTTCTCTCTGTTTCTTAAACCCTTCGAAAATACCACAATTATGGCTCATTACCATGGTGAAGGCAAACGATCTCATACAAGAGCACAGTGAATGACGCTCTGCCTTAATGAGATGAGATGGCAATAGCAGAAAGCAGACCATTACACAGGGATTGTGATAGTGTGGGAGCTGCTTTAATAAGCTCTAACAGTCTGTCTAGTGTCCTGTGATTACAAGTCATCATGTCAGACCCTGGTCAGTAGTACACTTATTAAAGGAACATTCCGCACTATTCTTGCATTCACTTTAAGCATGCTAGCTTTTTTTATCAATGATGTTTTCTGAGTTGGATTTAGGTAGAATCACCATCTCTGGTACTGTCTCTTGAGTAATATAATGTACGTAGATGAAGATAAGCCCAGTGCCTCGCTATATGCTGTGTGCAACACCACACAGCAGCAGTACAATGTGACGTGTCTCATAAAGTGTCGACATCCCAGGTGCGTTTCAGCACAGGCTCATAGCTTCGAGGTACAGGACAGCAAGATAGCGTCAGGTACCATCAGCCGCCGTGCACTGTGTGCACTGTGAATGAAGCAGCTCTCTCTCTCCTGCTACGACATCATGCTGCCACGAGGGCCCATCTGTCTGTGTGGCTGTGTAGCGTCTGGTGCACCCAGCACCCACGCACGATCTCTGCTGGAGACGCAGACCCTTAGAGATCAAGAAGGGTCTGGTGTGGGGGCTTCATTCACTGCTACAGCGCTATGGCCAGGAAATAGGCCACACTGCAGGCTAATTTACCATATCTACACAAAACTTTTTCTTTCTTTCTTTCTTTCTTTCTACAACACTGTAAATAGTTGCTGAATAATGTCGGAGGTTTAGAAAAAAAGCAAAAAAGGACTTGATAGCAAATACAGAACAGGGGGATGTAGAGCTTGGGAAGGATTCATCACACATTCATTTTGCTCTGCATTAGCCCCTTAAGGCAGAGAATGTGCCCCCCCCCCACTCCCCCCACACTCTGTATACCAACCCACTCAAACTTACTCATAAAGGTGGAATAGAGCACGCTCAGTTGTACAGTTGGTGCAACACAGGGAGAAATATATGCGTGAAACAGACAGCACGGAGATTCCACTGTAGCTGGGTTTTCTCCATTGTCATTCATGTGGATGAATAGTCCACTATAGGACAAATACATCTCTTCTTGCTAAACACACACGCGCGCGCACACCCACGCACACACACACACATGATCTTCATCTCATAGAAAACACTGAGATACTATCAAGTTGTATAATGCATACATATTTTGTTTCTTTCTCCACCGTATTGCCATCAGTTGAATCTTCAAGCTGTCACTTTCAAAATGCTGAGCAAGGCATATCTGACAGCAGCGGGGAAAAGTATTATATATATATATATATAATATATAAAACGTTATTCAGCACAGAAATCTGCCGTCCACATACAGTATGTTTAGTGCGTTATTACGGCTGGTCCCATAGCTTTACAGTAATAGTCAGGTTTTACTATGTGGGCAGGGAGCCCATCTAATTTATTTTCAACAATCTGGCATGTAGCCCATAGTCCACAGTAAGCCCAGCATGGCCTTACAGTAATGTAATGGACTTTAGCTCAAATGGAATAGCGAGCACATTGTTGTACAAAACAGCCTGTAAATGCTGTGATATTCAATTAAAGGTAATCCTTATTTTTTCTTCATTATTGATCAATCTTGTGGTAAAAATGATTTAGTCCTTAGATCGCGACCCTCTAAATGGACTGCACTCGAAGCTAAAGCCCATGTGCAGCAGATACTGTGCCAGGTCAGATGTATTTGTCAGCATTGGCAGGTTTCAATGTGTTTTCCATGTTTAAATGGACAGGGCTTTGGCTTTTTGTATGCAGTGGAAGCCAAACATGAGTGAAGCTGTGTATTACAGTATATTACAGTATAAGACAGCCAGGGCCATTAGGCTCAGTGAAATGCTGATGGTGGCTTTGCACGGACCCGTGGTGTTCACGCTTCACTTCCCGCTCGCAGGTCACCGAGCTCTACAACGTCAAGAACATCACCCGCACGCCACGGGAGACCAAGAAGCATGCCGTGGCCATCATCTTTTACGACGAGACGTCCAAGACATTTGCCTGTGAGTCAGGTAAGTGGTGTCCCCCATTCAAATGGCGTTCTCTCTCTCTCTTTCTCTGTCTCTCTCTCTCTCTGTTTTGCCTCTCTGTCTCTTTCTATCTCTCTCTCTCTCTTCTGCCTCTCTCTGTCTCTCTCTCTCTGTCTCTCTCACTCTTTCTCTCTTCTTCCTCTCTCTCTATCTCTGTCTGTTTGTCGCTCTCTCTCTCTCTCTTTGTATCTCTCTTTGTCTATTTTTCTTTGTCTCTCTCTGTCTAGGGAATGCAATGTTGGAAGCAAGGACTTTGGGTTAGTTCGGGGTGTGTGTGGGCGTGTGTGCATGTGTGTGGGCGTGCGTGTGAGTCAGAGTGTCGGTGGAGGGGGGATGTGGGAAGGGGACAGACACTAAAGAACGAGTGTTGAGGTGATATAGTGAGCGATTGGGAGAAAAGGGGAAGAGACGGTTGGAAAATTGGAGGTTATCCAAGTGCTGCTCATTTGCCGCTATATTAAGAAGTAGGAGGATCCGCTTTGAAATATTGATTTTCATATCGCAGGTACTCTGGTATTCGTTCACAATGTGTTTCCACCCAATTACGGTCTGTAAAAAAAAGAGAGATTGCTTTTGAAACGTGAACAGGAAGCCATAAATGTCCAGCGATTGCCCCGCCCCCACTCAGACCCTTTTCTTGTTTGTTGGCCGACGTGATGTTAATGGACCTGCATGAGGAAGACCGCAGATAGAGTTATGTTTTGTAATCATACCAAGATTAACTGAAAACACACCTCACGTCAGAAAGTTTTGTCTTTTGTTTTGGGCCTCATTAACGGCTCTCACCTAACTCTCTGTTATAATTTATATATATACAGTATATCCTTTGTTATCCATTTAAAGACGGTCATACACTGAGTGACTTTGTGGCCGTTTTTGGCCCGATCTCTGAGCCGCACAAGTCATTAAGGGCCTGTGTCCACCAAATGCATTTTTAGCGCAGAAAGCGCCTATTTTCGATAAACTATGATAAACTATGTAGTTCAGCGCTTACAGCGCTGATCTACCTCAACGCAAAAACACTGTGAGCGCTCAGCATTTTGTTTGCACTGCGTTACTTTTGGAACAACGAGAGAGTCATTATTGTAGCCTAGCAATAAGCGCTGAAGAGAAGCGCTCTGAAAATGAGGTTGTGGGCGTTCTTCTTTGGTGGACACAGGCCCTAGGAGCCGGGCCGACATTCGGCTTGTCGGGCGTTGTTTCCCATGCAGTGTACAGGGGGTTGCGAGGAGCGATTAACGGCACCAACCTTCCGACGTATGACCCGATGAATTTCTGACGATGTCAGAAATGTTGGTCGGCTGTCATCGGGATCTCGCACAGTCGAAGCAGAGCCACTAGTCTATTCCTAAAATCCAGTGCCTTTTTTTCCTCACTGCGCCTGTGTGTGAAGTGCGTGAAAGTACCAAGGTGTCCGTGACATGGACAGTATTTGAACATTGAATTTATCATCTAGTCATCTAGAAAAACATGACAAATTCTTCTTCTTTGCTTCTTTGCTTCTTTGCTTCTTCTTTTGCTTCTTTACGACGGGCTCATTCTACAGTACTTGTACAGTATGAGCAGTCAGGTCTTTCTTGGCTGTCGGTCCGTTCAGTGTGAGCAGCTAAATCTTGAGGACAGGGCAAATTGATCATACAGTTTAACCCTCCCACTGTCCTAAGGCATTTCAGCAGACTAGCAGCAGGGGGAGCGAACCGCGGAATGTCATATGTCCGTGTTGTGGTTGCTGCCCGCTACTGGCAAGTGCACCGGGTCATTTTGACCCATAGGACAGCGCGAGGGTTAAGGGCCACAATCGGCCGCCATCATTTTCGGCGCACAGTGCATGACCAGCTTTAAGTACATTCCTTTTTTACTTTGCATGTACTATCCGGTTTTTGATTCAATAAAGCACATTCATTTTCAATTTTCTACAAAATGTTTTGGATTTATTTTATTTTGTAGAAAATTTTTATTATCTGAAGTGCACTCGAACTAAATCTAACCTTATGTTAGCATGTGTATATTTGTGTGTGTGGACACACTCTGGCTATCTGTGTGCCTCTCTGTCACATACCAAACACACACATGCACACACACAGAAATATGCTTGTCTCTCTCCTCGGCTCATTTCCAGTCTCATAGTCCTGCCTCTCGTGCCTTATGGAGGTCTTTATCACTCCATGTTTGCTGACCTATCTCTGTGCTGTAGTTCCTCTGCATCACCCTTGGCCACTCCCAACAGAGAGATGCATGTTATGGCCTCATTTATCAAGATATAAATGAACGTAATACGTTTTTCATGCAAACGACAAACATTTGGAATGCTGAATATGTAAGGCTTTTTTCTCCTCCACTAAACTGTCTCAGTGCTTTTCCGTTAATGTTTTAAGGTGCAGGGAATATTAACTAGCTAGCACATTAATGGCCCTAATGGCTTCTTGTTTAGCACTACAGGTAACACTGTAAAACCAATACACATAATGCAGGAGCTCAGGAGCTCTTTTGCTAAACACATTAGCGGAATGATGTATGGAAAGCCTGAGGGACCATAAACCCCTAAGACCATGTGGTCAGTGCAGTTTGCAAAGCGTCATTGAAAGCTGAGTAAACAGTTTCAGGACTCAGGCTAATCCTTAGTGCCTTATGCTCTTTTTTAATGAAACCCACGCCTGCATGGATGAAATGCAATATTCATGATTAAGTATGTTTATGTGCTTTCACCCAAAACCACCATTATAATGTTTTTTTTGTAAAAAAAACGTGTTTTTGTAAAAAAAGACCGGGAATTGCATGCAATAGTCAATTTCATCTATATCCTGAAATGTCATTGCACTGACAGATTTGGTAACATGCCCTTTAGCTATCCTAGTCAGTGAGCAAATCCCATACCACCTTAGACTGAACCTTGTTTTCAGTATCTGTTAAGCTCTCCCTAACTGCTCTCCCTAACAGCTAGTTTCAAAACCTGAAGGGTATATTCAGTTCATTTATCAAGTGTAACCTGAGGACAAAATCATGTGTTATATCTCAAATCACCATTAACTCCCTCGGTTGAGAGGTCCCACTTAAAACACTGCCATTGTTTTCATAAGAATCTAAGATACATGAGTGATACATAAGGTACAAAGCACATATCTCTTTCACATATTGTACATTATGTGAAAGGGACCCATTTGATTTCATCCCTATATCCCCTTGTGGACAAAATTACATACAGTTACACGCCATGCCTTTAATATATACCCCCTAGCACATTAACAAGGGTGTATGTAGTATATGTGTAAACGCAGACAGGCGTGTACAAGCACACACAAATACTTCGACCTGTTTCTGA
This sequence comes from Typhlichthys eigenmanni, assembly GCA_027564635.1. Lineage (NCBI taxonomy): Eukaryota > Metazoa > Chordata > Actinopteri > Percopsiformes > Amblyopsidae > Typhlichthys > Typhlichthys eigenmanni. The sequence continues at coordinate 15,373 of JAODUK010018276.1, forward strand.
ATATATTGCACATAGACTGTAGACTGCTGATTACTGTTGCTTTAGCCCTGAAGTGTTGTAGTTTAGAGGCACTTAAAGGACAAAGATGGAGAGACAGAGAAGGACAAGTGAATGAAGTAGAAAGAAACATTAATAAATAGAGAGAGACAAAATGGCTGTGTTCTGCCTGTGTGCGTGTGTATTTATTTGCTTTCTTTCCACTTGGGTGTGTTATTGCTGTGTGTTCTTGTGCCCCAGGCAGGGGCAGAACTTTCCCTTGCCCTTCAAACGTCTACAGATCTGTCAACTTGGATGGGGCCTTTACATCTGCTGTAGTTAAACAACCAACCTTGACGTTGCCATACACACGGAAGCACATGTACTGCGGATCGACACGTCTACACACATGCAAACACAGACACTGACACTGCTAAAGGTCTACAGGCCTACACACACAGAGCACACGCACGCACGCACACACATACACCCACACAAAAGAGCAGAGACATGGCGTGTCAAAGTACACATCAGTAACCACGGTAACATATAACAGAATTCCACCGGGCCTTGGTTAGAAGATAAACAACTCTGGTGCTCGCCTCATTTCATACTTGAGTGGCTCTCACCAAAAGCTCAAGCAAAACAATTGGAAATCTTCTTTCTCATGGTAAACACACTTTTTTTCCCCTCAGACTTTAAGAGAAAGAAAATTGGTATTCACAACTGTCTGCCACATGAACTCGAGAAAAGGGTTAGTTAAATTGTCCTTATAAACCACTTAGCGTCTAATTAAGGTGTTGCAGCGCAGAATGCTTCTGCTAAAGTGACAGCATTGAGTACAGAGACACAGCATGCTCTCGAACGTTAATCAGCTCCTTCTAAACTGCCACTGTGAACCAACAACCAATGTAGAGGGTCAGTAATCCTAAATATGTCTGAAATGTATCCAGACACCCAAAGCATAGAGGGTCTGGACTGGTCCTCTCAACATGAAACCTTTTTGTGGTGTGAAATGATTTTGATTCATTCATTTAGTTATTATAATAAATTAAGAATTATAATAATAATAATAATAATAATAATAATAATAATAATAATATTTAGTTAATATTTGTATTTTATGCATATATTTGAGTTTCATTTTACTTAAGCTTTATTATCTTTACTGTGAGCAATTAACTGTAAACAATAGCATGTTTGAAATAATCATGTCTACACAATTTAAAAAAATGAATTCCTTTCTCCTTACGTAATGTACTTGCCCGCTAGTTTGTGGTTATTTTCTTTGCCTGTCATTCTTTCTCTTATTAAAATTGTCGTCCGTACAGCTGAGGCTCTCCTTCAATTTGGATGACAGTCTATTGATTGTTTGCATAGGCCTCGGATCTGATTCTGGTGTGCATTGTCCTCATAAGGCCCCTACATTCTGGTGTGCATTGTCCTCATAAGGCTCCTACATTCTGGTGTGCATTGTCCTCATAAGACCCCTACATTCTGGTGTGCATTGTCCTCATAAGGCTCCTACATTCTGGTGTGCATTGTCCTCATAAGGCTCCTACATTGTGTCGCCTTGAAACTAAGAATTGGGGAGCAAAGCAAGTTTAAAAAAACAGAAAACAACCTCTGTGTGTGTCTGCCATTGGTCGTTTTTGAACATGGTGCCTCTTTCATCAGCGCCAAATCGATCATATTGATTACCTCCACTCCAGTTACTGGTACCTGCGCCACTATCCCGAATGGGCAGGGTTTCATTTCCAGCCACGACGTGTTCCTGCTTTTCGCACGTGCAGCCATGTCCGTGCGCGCTTGTCCGTCGACGGCACACAATACACATTCTTCGGGCGGCCGTGTCCCTACAGATGAACACTGCTCCTAATGCACTCTGTAATCTGGACAGCATCGTGTTTCTTTATGCGCACACCACCTACAGAAGCTGCTGGAGAGAGAGGAGGTGTTTGTGTGTGTGGGGGGGGGACTGTAACTTATACAAGAGTACATACTGTGTATATACGGTGTGTATGTATACTGTATAGTGTACATATAGTGTGTGTCTGTGTGTGTTGTAGAGCTGGATGCAGAGGAATGGTGCAAGCTGCTGTGCTCTGAGTGCCTGGGCAGCCGCCTGAACGACATCAGCCAGGGGGAGCCAGACCTGTTAGCAGTGGGGGTGCAGCGGGAGCAGAACGGTGAGTGCCAAATTAGCCTGCGCTAACGCTGACGCTCTCTCTCCCCCCTCTCTCCCTTACCCTTTATTTCCCCCCTTCCTCCCCTCTTTCTCTCTCTCCTTTACTCTTTATCCTCTCTCCCCTCCTCTCTCATTTCCTATTTTCTCCCCTCCCCTCCTCTCTCCTCTCCTCTCTCCTCTCTTCCCTCCTCTCTCATTTCCTCTTTCCTCCCCTCCGCTCCTCTCTCCGCTCCCCTCCTCTCTCCCCTCCTCTCCCCTCCTCTCTCCTCTCCTTCTCTCCTCCTCCCTGCTCCCCTCGTCCCGCCACTAAGCGGCTTTGCGGCCACGGTGCGAGCACTCAGAGGGCCAGGGAGGGCATAACAGCCGCTGTCCAATTAGGGGCAGTTAATAGGGGCCGCTTTCCTCAATATCCCTACTGTAGTTGCCCACGTTCCCAATAGTCTCCTGTACCAGTCACTGGTTACATTAACAGATGCAGGTTCAGCATCAGAACTCTCTCTCCCTCTCTCTCCTCTCTCCCTATCTTTCTCTGTGTGTGTGTGTGTGTGTGTGTGTGTGTGTGTGTGTGTGCGTGCGTGTGCGTGTCGGTGCACAGGTCACAGGCTGTGTGGCTAGGGCTTTGTTCCAGTGCTAATGAGAAGTGCTGTGCATCACTGGCTTCCCTCATAATGAAGCTTGTCACCGAGATGGATGAGATTATGGCTCCCAAAGCCATGTGGAATAAATGTGCACATATTCCACTGTCCGGAAATGGAATCGCAAAGGAGAGCACAGCCAATTCTTGATGCTGCTATGACAGAGGAGCATCTACGTTTTGTAATTTGGATATAAATTGAATATTGGGTCATTTAAAGCAACACACAAAAAAGTTAATGTTATTAAAGTACAAGTAGTTTAAAAAGAACTCCGGTTTACTTACTTGGTGCGGTTTGATGCAGGTGTGAAGACTCAACACAGTTCTGTAATAGCACCGTGGCGCAGGATATATTTTTAGGTTGGGGGGACAAAAGTGCGAGGAAAACTATATCAACTTTTAAACCTGTACAACTATGCTTGAGTTATTTCACGTAATTGATGGTAAATGGAGTGCATTTATATAGCGCTTTACATTATTTTGCCTCACATTCACTCATTAACACACGGTGATTGCTGCCATGCAAGGTGCGACCAACCACAAATCCTGGCAGGATAAGCAAATGTCTAAAGCAAGCCAAGATAATAACAACTATAGGAAGTTATAACAAAACATTATCTTAAAATAAAACATTGCAGCCTGTTGACGTACCTGAGACCGGTGGAATTAAATTGTGAATAAGGTACTGTAGCTCTAAAAAGCATTTTGTAGTTCTTCTCTCTGATATTTCAGAACTATTATTTTAGAAATGTGCTATTATTTCCTTTGGAATATCTAACTGTTATCATAAACTCCATTAGCCTACATGCCAGGTGCAAATAGCTTACCTTTACAGGGCTTCCTATAGCAACCGTAACCATAGGGGTGGAGCATTGAATGAAATAGTGGACTTGCCAGTGCTGGTAGCCTCATGATGGTCATCAAATAGGCAAATAAACGAATGCAACTTGGGTTATGCTACATCAAACGTTTTGGCCGATTGAGTTTCCTACTGCGCCCCTACTGCGCCTCTGAATAGCACACGCCAAACCAGGATAACTAGACTACGGCGGGAAATGTATGCTGTAAAATGATGGTAATGTGACTATTGCAAATTGGATGAAAGAAAGCATAATTTTATTAATGACAAACTGAAGAAATTAGCTGTGCAAATCTACATTGTTACCGCTGCACACAGTATGCATCCTGAACCCCTTTCTGGACAAGAGCTCCTGCCAACTGTTTTATAGTGCAGCCCTCTGTTAATTTGCTCATAGAAATATAGTAAGTATAGATGTACTTTTGAAAAAACATAATACATAGTGGTACATTAGTCAGTAGTTACTAATCATTAGTTAGCAATCATTGGTGAGTGAACACATCTCTGGCCAATTAACACACGTCGACAAGTGCACACATTTACATATTGGCACACACCGTTGTAAGCAATGTAAGACTAACTGTATTAAAATAAAAATACAATTTAACAAATAACAAATAGGCAAAACAACACAATTGTGTTCCTTGACATTTGATCAATATTTGCTTTGGCAGCGGTGGGTTGTAGAGCTAGGGGCTTTTCAACTAAATGTTTTGGTGTTGAAAGAGCCCTGTTATCCATGCTATTACGCGTCTGGAAAAGGCAGGGATTCCCTGCTGCGTGTTTGAGGAAACGCAACAATAGGCCGGGTACTACACTCACATTTCAATTAGGATCTCCCCTAATAGCGGGCGGGATGATAATTATCTCTTGTTCATTTCTACTGTTTCTACTAAAAAAACAGACCAAAGACAAGCACACATTGCGTTTTTATCTCAAAACATATATGCACATTTCATTATAGTTCAATAATGTGGTTAGAAAATAAATATTTCAAAATCTTTTAACCATCCCCACTGCCCCTGACCTTCTACAAACTGTAATAATGAGTTAAATAGCACCCATCTGGTTCTCTAGCCAGGTCAACGCAAACACTCCCCCTCTGGCTCCAGGCTATGGGCGGGGCTGTCTGTTCTACTCTGTTCTGCTAGCAATCGGACATTGACTTTCCTGCCACTCACCCAATCCACCCCTAAGGCGCTCTTCGATGAGGGACAGCAATAATCCTGACCTCGATGCATGCTGATCCTGTGTTTCAATCAGGCCCTTATGTAAGCCTATTTAGTGCAAGCAGCAGGCTCTCTGTAAAGCCACTTAATTTAGACGGCCTGACTTATTGGCTTTATGTCCCCCATATCTCTTCAAATTTGACTGAGCTGTTAGTTTGTACCATCAGAGTTTGTGAATGTTCATGCTTTTGCAAGCTGTTGTGAATAAGATATTCTGTGTTCTCAGTGCAAGGACAGCAGCCTGGAAAGATGTAATGAATGATGTTTTTGTGTAGTGCATATACAGAATGCATTTGCTTTGCATATGATTTAGCCTTAAATCTCTGGTCTTTTCTTTCAATTAGTTTACTGTTTCTGCTGCTAAAAGGACTGATTGCAATAGTAACTTGCGTTTATGATATCTATGTTTAGGTACGCAAATTACTCTATTATTAGAACACAGTTCAAAAATAGTACATTGATTCTGTTTAGATGACTTCTAAGGACCACTTGATTGACCTCTCCTTGACTACTGTATGACACTTTTATTCTGTGGTTCTTTTGAGGATATGCAATTCACTAAAGTTAGCAAATGTGCAGTGTAGCGCTCCTAAAAGACATAAGAATGGTTTCGGTGTCTTACCTTTGCTTCTGTGTTGCCCCAGAACGCTTCAACGTGTACCTGATGCCTACGCCTAACCTGGACATCTACGGGGAGTGCACCATGCAGATCACGCACGAAAACATATACCTGTGGGACATCCACAACGCCCGCATCAAGCTGGTCATGTGGCCCCTCAGCTCCCTGCGCAGATACGGACGGGACTCCACATGGTTCACCTTCGAGTCTGGGAGGTGCGTGTGCGCACGTGTGCGTGTGTGTGTGCTAGGAGGTGGGCGATAATGGATCACATGATAATATTTCATATTTATATGGAGTTCTCCTCCATTGTGTATCAGTGTATACTGTACTGTACAGTTGTGTTTCCAAAAACACAAAGGTGGCGTTCTGGGGACTACAGTATGAATCAAGCATAGCTTTAGTGCAGGCAGGCCACAGCTGGATCGTCAGGTGACGTCAACCTGCTGACAGACAAGCTGATCGCTGCTCCACACTCATTGGCCATATAGTCCATGACGCCTTATTTAAGGCTAAGTCTGCGCTTTCCTGCTCCTTCCCCTGCAAGCCCCTTTGCTCCCACCACCCATTCCCCTGTACCTCCTTTTGTTCCGTGCATCTGTTTTTAGCATTAACTTAGTTACATGTAATAATAAACATAGAATTCTACATATGGAATCCATCTAATATTGTGAAGTGAACTTACAAAGAGTGTTATGGTATGTGAAGGTTTGAACTACATTTTGCTTGAAAACAACATTTCAACCTATATTAACATACTATTACATATCTCCCAATGTTCCTTGGAAAAGGTATGGTAGCGTTTTTCCATTAGCGACACTATATTGTCATGTTGCTAGGCCCTGCGTGTGTTTGCTGGTGATGGCAGTGGGAGGAAAACAAATGACGTTCGCTAGCGTCAAAAAACTTTTTACAAAGCAACTTTGAATATCCAAAACATCCAGGGATTTCAGCATTTGCTGCAGAGCCCCGCAGGCAAAACATTGCCAGGTGTGCGTGCGTGTGTGTGTGTGCGTGCGAGATCCTCATAGTTCTGTATGTGTGTGTATTCAAGTGTACACATTTGTAAATCAGAGGTCCAACAGCGATGGTGATCAAAGTCTCTGTGTATGTGTGTGTGTGTGTGTCTGGTGCAGGATGTGCGACACTGGCGAGGGCTTGTTCACGTTCCAGACGAGGGAGGGTGAGGCCATCTACCAGCGGGTACACTCGGCCACACTGTCCATCGCCCAGCAGCATGAACGGATGCTGGAGGAGATGGAGAAGACCCAGGTACTGTACCACGGCGGACATTATCACCAGGGGAGCTAATGTGCGGGGTGGTCTGGGACAATGTGGCTTGATATATTCTATTGTATTTTAAGGTACACTCTTTGATTGTGTTAACACCCTTCCCCCCATTCCAATATTTCCAGCCCCAGCTCACTGTTAAAGGTTTAGTCAATCATTCTGGAGAAAGCTTGTTGATATTTGAACACCATTCCCTTCAATGCCATAGGGCAGAGGTCTTCAACAGCTTGTCCGGGACCCCTAGGGGTATTTAGAGGTATGGCAGTGGGTCCTCGCAAACTTATTTTCTTCCAAAAATGTTAATGTCAGAAAATATACATAAACTTAAATACAACCTGTGCTATACATGTATAACTCTGTTAATAATTAATTTAATGGCTTATTTAGTGGCATACATTTATACATGGCACTATAGGCCACCTACACTTTATTGTTGGCCCGGCAACAAAATATTTTATACCATACTGTATGTGATAGGGGGTCCTTGGCCCGAAAAACATTGAAGTCCTCTGCCATAGAGTGCTCCCTCAGAAACCCCGCCCCCACACATTAGAAGCAGATGGCAAAAGGTTTGGATATTGTTGTTGTGTGCGGACTGCCACACTTTGTTTATGTTTATATTTACGGAGCCAGGGCTGTGTAAAATTACCGCCAGATAATTGCTTCAGCACGCACAGATATCGGTAAGCTAGTGGACCACGTGGAAAAAGTGTATTAGCTTACATTCGCTAACTATACTTTTAATGATTTGAAACCCAGCAGTAAGCTGCAGTAGCTGTAGTCGGTGGTTCAGTAGAGAAGATGTGAACCTATTAGCGTTATATGGGAGGGTCAATGGGAAAGCGAGCATGCGCTCTGAGTTTTAGAACCGAGCAAGTGTTTTTTTTTTTTTTTTGTTGAAACTCTGGTTTCCTAATAAAATATGCATCCATTTTTCTCTGGCGGTTGTTTATGTATTTCCATATTTTATGCTTCATGTGATGCTATTAAAAGAAGTGGAGGGGGGTCACAAACTGTGTGTGATTACTTTTTTGTGGGTTGTGCGCCTCAAGAAGTTTGAAAACCACCGCAACTTCTCAAACTTCTTGCTCCACCACGGGCAGAGCTTGTGGCTAGTCGCAAGTCGTTGCAATATTTATACAGTATAATTACTGTAGATTTACGGTGAGAGAATAAAACAAACATATTGCCTCAATTTATCTTTCTCTCCATCTCTTTATGACACCCACACACCAAACATCCTTTGTAATAGCAATTTCATCAAATGCTGTTTCCTCATTGCATGTTTTAACTCAACCAAAATGACAAACCACCAATATCAATATATTATACATCCTAATCATTTAGAAAGCAAAAAGGCAGTGAGCCATGATATTGAGATGATATTGTGTGTTATACAGGATGTACTGTATGCTACAGTATAGAGAGCATGGTGTGTATGTGGTGGGCATTTTTGCCCAGGACCAGAAACCATCTTGACACCCTATTGGTTTAGAATGTGTTAGCACCTTCCCATCCTTGTACCCTTACATCCCTGCCCCCCACGTCTCTCCTTCCTTCCTTCCTTCCTTCCTTCCTTCCTTCCTTCCTTCCTTCCTTCCTTCCTTCCTTCCTTCCTTCATTCCTTCCTTGCTATTGTGTGTATTTGTTATGTATGTAGGCCTGCACAGTGCTTGATGGGCCTTGACCATATGGCCATGCTCTTGGACCACGTCATTTTGGAGCCTATCCAAAAGCAGCATTTCCCATCAGCTCCATAAATCATAAGGAAAGCTATCCAGCACTGACCACAGAGTTACATTATAGGGCTCTGGGGACGGTCAGATGCTAAATGATTGTTGTTATTTTTATCTAGAGATCCTACAGATCGTTGCATTTCAATATTTTCTCAGCCGTCCCTTCCCCCACAAACAAAATAAATGTGTGTCATTACTTTCGATGTGCTGAGAGCTGGGGGAGCCCTACATGTAGTGTAATTAGTTAGAAATGCCACAGACATCCGTCAGCTACGGTGTCAGCAAGTCAAATGCTCTGTGAGAATATCTGCTCATAGCCCCCTGCCTCTATATAAGTCTAATTCGATTGTTCACCGTGCCGGGCGATTTCTGACCAATCGGGGCCTTTTTCTCCCTGATTGGTCCAGTGAATCTACCTTGCCTGTCAATCACATGAATGTACTGTACGCACACAGCTACAACAGTATGTCAACAGGCTCCAGAGGGAGGAGGGCTGTTTATTTACAATGTCTTGCTCTCTTTCATTCTCAGTGCAACATTAATACCCTACTTACAGCAAAATCACATTAACAGTTAGCATGCAAATATATGAATGACCACAAATGAAACCATTTAAGCATGACCCATGGCGACCAATGAAACAATGACACATATGACATAAAGCTTCTCAAATTGGCGGTCTTGTTTTATGTTTTACTTAGCTTAAAAAAAAAAGCATACCGTTATTGTTTATATATTTTGTAAGAGTGCATGGGGGGGGGGGGTCTCAGGCGGTGAAACGCTTCATTTTGGGGGTCCCTGCTGGCTAACAAAAACAAGCTGTTGAGAGCCACATCCAAATGGCAGTGCTCTGCTTTGCTGCTGTCATAGCATTTCTCCTTAGCTCTGTGAGTGACAGTTGATAAACGGTAAGGTGTCCTCCCTTTCCACGCACCATGTTACAGAACCACTCCAGGGAGACCCTGACCAAGTCCATCTCCTTGCCGCGCAGCGTCTACTGGCAGCACATCACGCGCCAGAACAGCGTGGGAGACCTGTACAATTACCAAGGTACGCACGCACAGCCATACTAATTATACACATATAGAGACTAGCTCGCTTCTGCCGCTGTGTCGGTGGCTGTGAGTGGACACGTAATGGTTTTGTTCTAAGGCCAGGAATGAGAGAGAGAGAGAGAGAGGGGGGGGGGGGCAGGGAGGTGATTAGCGCGTTGATGAGATTATGCTGTGTCCATGGTATTAGTTGATCAGGAGTCTTATCTAAGGATTATAGGCCTTTTGGCTTTCTCTGATAAAGCAAATTAGATTGCCAGAAAAAAATAATGATAAAAGCCTGTATATATTTTATTTGTTTTTATCATTTAATTGTGGCCTGATAAGCTTAAAAAGGGAACGTGCATCTCTCCGACACCGCGGCGATTCCTTACAAGAAAGATTCAGCTTGTTTTGCGGTCAGGGTCACCTGTGCCCCGCGGGTCATTATCTATAAGCGTGGTCTCCATTAAAGCTCTCCCTTTGTAAACTCCTCCCCAGCCAAACTGTGGTGGACCCATCCATCACCCTGGCACCTCCATCGCTCCTCCCACGTTGATCATGTCTGTGTGTCTGTCCTTACCCTTCATCACGCCTCTTCCTCTACTCGCTACTCCCTACCCCAACACCACACACACACACACCTCCCTCCCATGAATAAATTGAACGCACCACTGTGTTTGAGGACACGGGGAAAGGAGATAACACGAGGAAACAAGGTGACTTGCGGGAAGTGGGTTGGTGGGTTGTGGTGCGCTCGTTTACCTGGACTGTGAATGGCATGCACGTCCGAAACACACGCACATTGTTTTGCAACAATGTGGAGGAGACGTTCGGCTTTGGCCAGAAACCTTTCTTAGATCACCACATGCCCTAACGGTGCATCGAGTTGTCAGTAGCTTAAGGTCTCCATTGCTATGGGGGGCTTCTAGAGCTGCTATACACCTCTCTGTTCCTTTGTCTTTCACAAGCACACCAACATGTTAACACTGCAGTCTGCATGCAGGTTATGTGAATGGGAGAGAATGTGTGGGTGATTATCATTTCAAAACGTGGAATACATTTGAGCTAAACATAGTTTAATGATCACATGTACTAATTGTATACAGGTGATTAAATAATTTTACAGGTAAGTTAAATAAGTGCGTGGCTTCTGCATTTTGTGCAAAATCATGAATGAAGACCAGCTCAAGAGTAGTAGGGATCCACATCCAATTTTTACTACTGCAGCCCTACAGGTACATGTCAGTAAATGTCTTGGTTGGTGGTGTCATTTTGAGTCTTGGGTCCTGGCCCTGGGTGGACTTTTACACAAATGGCTTTTGATGTGAAAAGCTTGTCTAAATTAACAGGCGTTCTCTGTAGAAGTATTTATCAAGTTTTATATTTGAATGGTCTTACATCCATCCATCCATCCATCTTCTCCCGCTTATCCGGAGTCGGGTCGCGGGGGCAGCAGCTTCAGCAAAGGACCCCAAACTTC
>JAODUK010018285.1:0-10000 GCA_027564635.1 Typhlichthys eigenmanni
ATTGTCTAGAATATTATCACTGGGCCGAGACACAGTCGGGGCCAGACTTCTCGAACTTTTGATATTGCATGCTGTCAATCAGTTAAAGGAAGTGTGGACCAGGGCCCTGTAACTTATAATGTGATCTACTATTATTATATTAAAGCTTATTTTGATAAACTTGGTCACATTATTTCCTCCTACTTAAACTCCATAAACGAACACGCTGGAACTGGGTGAGAAGACACCACTCTTTTCCAACAATACATGTTTTAATAGAGAATTAAGATTCTTAGCTTGGGCTATCTTTTCAGTGCTTTCAGGGAATTCTGTTTTAATGGCAAATAATGTACTGGTAGGTTATTTTAATCTCTTATACTGTAGACGAGTGTCAGTGCAGTCATCAAATGAATCTATATGCCGTGATTATTAATAAACACCAAAGTGTAAAACGTTCAAATGAATGTTTATAAACATGGAATTTGACTGTCGAATACAACAATGCAAAACTAAGTGTGAATCAACACCTTTGAGATCTTTCAACTCATGTCATGTGATTCACAAAGAATGAATCACAAACTCACACCATACCTCAAGTAACAGTCTGCATCTACTGTATATTATTCTGCATAAGAACACCTTCCCTGATGTCAAATGTTTAATTAAGTGACAACACTGTACCACAAACAACAATAAAACCAGAGTAGAACAGTTTTTGAAGGCATTGCCAAGCACTGGACCCATAATGCACCTGGGGGTTACAACAAAATAATCCTATTTCCACCTTCTACATTTACACACTGGCATACAAAGGCAGAAACAGTGTCTTGCTTCAGTTGATACTCAAATTAGTTTCCGTATGAATTGAGTATGTATGAAATGACGCGCGTGCACAGGTCGCTAGTCTGTAATTCAAAACGCATTAGAAGGTACCTCTGATGTCATTTGGAGAAGGGGGTAGTGCAAAACAAGTTATTCTCTGATCTCACCGTGACAAATTCATGAGAAAACACTGAATTGTGACCTTTGTGGAAGCCTCTGCCTCATTTGCCTCATGAGATACCTTTGGCAAATAAAAGCGAAAAGGGCAACTTTCACAGCTCCTTGAGATGAAAAAGTGCATTTTTTTCCAAACTGTGCACAGAAAACAAACAATTACATTCTTGACTGCCTTTATTTAGTCCATGATTGAGCAGTGCAGGCAGACAAGGGAAGGCAGATTAATTAGCTAGCGCCTGAAACCTTTATTCTTAGAGCGTTGTCACATTGATGGATGGCTGATTAAAGTCAATGAGATGACTATCAGTACACAACAGCAAACCAATCAGAAGCAAAATAAAAACACACAGGCACACACGCACACACACACACGCACACACACACACGCACGCACACAGCGTGTTAAAATAAATGAAAGGAAAAGGGGAATACAGGTAATGCACGGTGACCTGCATGGGAGAGCTGTGAGCAGCGAGCTGGGCGTGCAGTGCCGAGCACGTTGCTCTGATGAAGACGAAGAAGAAAAGGGAGTAATTGGAGGATGAGGATGGATCCGGATGAGCGCAGCATCATTTCAGCCGCAGCTCAAATTGCCTGGCTTCTGCGTCTTTTGATGAGATTTCTCATTAGGGGTCTATACAGCCCAGACTTTGGAAATATCACAGAATTAATTAAAATGATATCCGAGAGTATACGCTGCCAATGGAAGGAGGGGAGAGGGGTGCACAATCATTGTTCTGATCAGAGCCCTATTGTCTGACTATGAATGTGCCTGTTGACAGCGGCCAGAGTCTCTTACATGTTTATCTAGAATCCCGGGCCAGCGGTGTGCCCCCCCCACCACCCCCCCCCCACACCTTCCTCCCCCCAGCTAGCTAGCGGCGGCGACAGAGAATCTAGCCCTGTTCCCGCGAAGAGGTTCAAAGGCTCCGTTCTGAGAGCCCACCGGACCTGTGGTGTTCGGTGCCATTTTATCTGATTAAGATCGACGGACTCCAAATGTTTTTTTCTTTTTTTTCTTCTCATATCTGTTCTTTGTCTCTCGTGTACATTGGCCGGTGGTGGCACACAGGAAACACAAAATCTGTCCATTCCACTTTGTGTTGCTTTGTTTAGCTTACAGACAATCAACAGCGTAGATTAATCCATTGTTATTAAAACCCTTGCACCCCCCACCCGCCATGTTTATCCTGCGACTATCCGGTATTAGTAGCTACCGCAGTGCTTTTGCTGTGGAATTCACAGGCGGCCCTAATTCCTTCTCTGGCTGCGTTTAACAAACTAGAATTCTACGCCACGGCCATTTTGTAGACATAGAAAGACTAGAGGGCTCTAGGCTTATACTTTCCATAGATCTACACAGTGTTGTCAATACAATTGCTAAGATATATAAGTTAAATTTTTGTTGATTTTTGTTGAATTTAGATGCATTAGATTGCATGATTTTCAAAGATTTGGAGATTGTGATCCATGCTCTCATATCATCAAGAATTGACTACTGCAATTCTCTTTACTCTGGAATATGCCAGTCATCTTAAGCACATCTGCAACTCTTCCAGAATGCAGCTGCTAGGCTGTGGACTGGTACCAAGAAGAGGGACTATATTTTGCTGATATTGGCATCTCTTCATTGGTTACCAGTCAAATATAGAATTGATTTTAAGGTGCTGCTGCTGGTTTTTAAGGCACTACATGGTCTGGCTCCATTGTACATTTAAAATCTCCTTATCAGACTTCGAGGCCTCTTAGATCATCAGATCAATTTATTTCGCAGTCTCGGTTGAAAACAAAGGGTGATCGTGCCTTCTCGGTTGTTGCTCCAAGACTGTGGAATAATCTTCCCATTTCTGTCAGATCATCCCTTACCATCAACACTTTTAAGTCTCGTCTTAAAACATATTTATTTTCTGTGGCGTTCAAGTAGCGTTAAGGACACCTGTGCATGTTGGTTTTGTGTTTTAATTGTATTCTATGTTGTGTTTTATTGTTGTTATTGCGTAACCCTGTACAGCACTTTGTTCACCTGTTGGTTGTTTTTTAAATGTGCTTTATAAATACATTGACTTGACTTGACTAAGTTAAGCTTCAGATGCTAAGCACTACGGTGATACAAATGTTTAACTTTGCAGTGATTACAAATAGCTTCTTTGGTTCTATCAACTCCACTTGCTGGAAGAGATTTAAAATGTAAATGTCCATAAGAGTTCGGTACCTTTCTCCATATTTCTGTCCCCGCCACTTTGTCTCTGTTTTGGTTCATGTCAGTGCAGCATCAATCAATATTGTATTATACTATGTGTGTGTGTATCTATATATATATATATATATATATATATATATATATACTGTATATAAAAACGGCCCATCACTGGGCTATAGGCTATATTATATCTCAGGTTACCATAGGCCTAGACAGTGAGGGCTGCATGACATCCAGCCACAGCCACCCGAGGTGTCATCCCAGAACTTAGGCCTATAGAATCAGTAACAAACTGTTACAAGTAACAAAGCTGTTTCCCACAGCAAAAGCAAGATCTTTGAGCAGTGAGATGGGAATTCAATCTGACGTTATTTAGACTTTGTTTAATTACCATTGGGGTAAAGGTAGGATACCTGACACACTGATTTCACTGTGTTAAAGAGTAAAGGCATCTTAAATGTGTTTGTGAGCCATACTGTGATGAGACACATAATGCTTGTGTTAAATGTTGTATTAGTGTTTGACTCTGCATGCATTTGCTTTATGGGTTGGAAATGGCTCTACATGTCATATACGTATGTTGAAAATAACCCAAGGTCCTTGCTATGCTTACATTGTCTGTGTGCATCATCAAATTGAAATGTTAACATAAAGGTAATGTGGGCCCATTCCTCAGCATATTCACCCTTTTGAAATGAAGGCCCTACGCAGGTACAGTAAGTAGTCTACGTAGTGCTGCTGGCTCACACTGACGTAATCCAAGTGCAGCCTATTCTGACCCACGTACGTGATTTGAGACTCAGCACACTACATTCTCTTTTTCAAAACTGCAGTTGGTGGATCAGGTGCACAGCTGGAGGTTACACTTTAATAAAGACAGGTTGCACTTAACAGGTCTGCCATTGTGTTTTGTTTGTAATAATACTGTTTATTTAAAGTATTGAATTTACTTGTGTTTCTTGATACTAACAAAAATGTGCCGTGTTCAGAGAAACAGTCTTTAGAAAATGTTGTCCACCAGAAGAGCAGGTGAATAGAACAAAAAGACATTTCAATGCGGTTACAACCAACATTTGGACCTAGAGGGAAAGAGGCATGTTGTTTGACTGGTTTAGCTATCTCTTTGAACATCCACAAAGGTTTGGCTCCTCAATAATGTCAACAGAAAGACAGCATGAGCGACCACAGTGGGCTGTGGAGTTGAGATATTAAATGAACATTATTAGAATACATTCTTATGCCAGACTAACTAAACAGTTTGACTTTCACTATAATATATTGAATATTGTATTAACATTATTTTTTTTAACTTTCCTTTCATACCAGTGCATATTTGACATATTGTAAAAGCCTTATAGAATAACTGCATTACTTTATTCTCTCTAAAGGCTGCTTTACAGTACATGCTTCTATATATTGTTACATACTGTAGTGCTGGCCCAAGTATGCCATATCACAGACCTATTAGCTCACTGTTTATGTTTTGAAACTCATCAGTTTAAGTGTGGATGGCTGTAGAGAAGGGGTAGAGAATGTTGTGCATCTATAAACTGTGTATAGGGTGAGTAGAGTACGTGATATCCTCAGCAAGGGCAAGTGCTCACTCAAATTCAAACAAACAAGGTGGAACAAGGAAGGTCTCTTTAAATGGTTTAACGAGACTGATTTCACTTCATTTATATTAATAATACCCAAAAGCTAATGGAATCATTTTTAACTCCATTAGCTAGTGTGCACAATAGGAAACTAAAAACCTTTATCCACTCCACAATCACTAACCATTTATACCATTTTCATTCAGTGTTTAAGGGTTAAAGAGCCATTCAACCCAAATAGTAGTGTTCTTTAGAGAAGAATAGGTATGGATGGAAAATATAGAGGATTTGCCCTCACTCTGTCATGGTTTCTCTCTGATTCCCGTCCTTAGTCATTTGCTGTATGTATTTCTGCTTCTGTGATTTGGGGGAACTTGTGGCTTATTGGAGGCGAGCAGTAAAGACCTCATTCCATCTGTTTAATTACAGTTGAGATTAACAGATTATTTTTGCATTACCGGAGCCTGTCTCTTCCCATCACACAGGCAACCCTGGGGAGGGTTGCTCAGTTATGGCAGAGAATCACAAGCTAGCTGCTCAGCAACGCTTGGCACAACAGCTCTAGAAATGTACTTTAAATAACGTACTTATACGAGTACTGGTTATTTCATTATTACATTTTGTGAGAGTAGGATTTAAGAATATCATTCACAGCTCAGAATGAGACAGCAGGATTGTACAGTAGGCTAGCAAGAGATGTTTACTGGTGTGAGGATAGACTGACAAAATGTGTGATCCCTCACAGTTGAATTCAATATAGTTTCCCCTGCTATATATCCTTGTTTATTTATTATTACGCATTACTTTAAGTATATGTTATTTTAATTAGTATCATTCTATATACTATTATTATTTATTATTTTCTTGATGTTATTACATGTATTGTTGTTAGATATGAATATTATTCTTTAATATAAAAAGGCATATCCATGACCTCTAATGTAAAGTAGTACTGTATTGGCATAGAGCATACTGTAACCAGGTTATCTTATAGTAGTTAAAGCATTTCCAACTGGTAATTCAGGTGGGTAACATTTTAAAACCCTTTAAACCCATTTTTTTTAATAATTTCAAAATAATATTTGAAAAATCCAAGCACAATTTTCCATCTGTGTTCCCAGCATTTCCAGGAATATCTGCATCTCTGTGTGAGCATCACAATGTCGACATCAGGCCGAGTGGACATATCACGAGGAATAGCGTGCAATAGTTCAGAGCACATTGCGGCCACTAAGTGGCTCGCTCACAGGCGCCCACCTAGAATACATCGGCATGGGTGCATACAATCTACATAGGCAAGCCACATAGTGCCTGTGTTCACCTCGCATACGAGTGCCTCCGTGGTCTGCTGAAGTGCAATTGCTCACGGTGGGACAGATAGGAAACAGCTGTGAGTAATTGTTTCGCTCAGTCGCCTCGGCTCATCCTGGCTCTTTGCAGATAAGCCGGGGGGCTGGGGGTAAGTCGGCCTTGATGTCCTGGGAGAGGAGAGGAGAAGATGGAGAAGGGAGAAGAGCAAACAGGAGGCCGTGGCCAGCCTGTGTTTGAACTGGCTCTTCAAGACCCACAGCCTCAAATTACATTTTTTTTGTCTTTTTCTATAGTCTGCAAGGGGGGAGAGAGGGGGAGCCATTATCCTGCTCCCCTGGTTGATGTTGCCGTGGAGATGTCTCATATTCATCAGTGGCGAGAATGGTCGACATAGAGACACAGAGAGGTCAGCGGGAAGACCTGTTTGACCCGTCTGCTCAACTTGTTTGACACAATGACATTGAACCCCTTGAAAGATAACTGTAAGTACTGCATACTACATCATTCTCAAGCGCTTGCTAAATTCTAATCCAAATCAAAACGAAAACACCTCTCCCTTCAATGCCATAGGGTGCTCCCTCACACATTGGAAATGCATTGAGAAGGCTAGGGTATTGCTGTTGTGTGTTGCCTACACCACTGTGTGTTCCTATGTACAGAGGCAGGGCTGTGCGGATTCTCTTTCCAGCACGCATCGAGAACGGCAAGCTAGCGGACCGCATGGAAATAATTGGTGAATTTGACTAAATGTGTATTAGCGTCAATACAACCACTTACTATAACTTTAAAGTGAAGGCTGAACACTGTAAATAAAGTACACAAGGATGACACAAGACTAGACTTTAATGGAAACATGTTTTTGAATTAAACTCAAAGTGTAGATGTTCCTACACCTTCCCCTAATGGCTGATGTGCCCCTCTACCCTCCTCTACATTATCAAAGGCTCACGTTGTTCTCTACAAGCTTCCTAAGCCACAGCTCCCTGTTTATGTTGAAATATCAACAGCTGAGTTCTGGGGGGTGCTACATATCGAGGAGCGTGTCTGTAAATGACGTTTCATTCAGTAGCCAGATTTACACAAGAGTCTGTTTTTCAACAAAATTGTTGCCCGGAACAGCCATTGCTATCTGGCTCAATAACACATAATACTATTTTCCAGCACATACAACTAATAGCACAGTAAACAGGGGGAATAATACTGTACACGTTGATGTGTTTATCAAGCAACAAAACCCCTAATAACACAAATAGCATCAGGAACCACATTAGCAGCCCTCACCCCTGCAAACGGAGAGAATGCAGTAGGCTCATGAAGAGGGGAGCAGCACAAGCTAGAGTCTGCTACATTTGGTATCTGTCTGTCCATACAGTATGGCCAACATGAATATTGTATATCTATTGGCCAACACGAAAAGGCATACTCTATAGAGGAATATAGTAAAGCTGTTACGGGCAACAGTTTGCAGCCATTTATGTTGTGCTGTTGGAAAATGTCAAAACACTCTAACTTTTAAATGATAAAATGTTATATGGGAATTTGTTTAAAATGTACGCATACAGTATGTATATGGTATATTTTATACAGTGTAGTGGTATTATATGTTCACACTGCGATGAGTTATGACTCAGCAAGGACAGAGAAATATATAGAAGCACCTATTCTGGCACCGGAAACCACAAACCATATGAGCCGTAAGCCAGCGCTTGACAGTTGCACATTATTTTCCAACTGATCAACAACTCTGCAACGTTGACGGATCATTCTCTCCTACACCTGAGAACAATCAGTCAGCGGGTCCGTAGCTTTGTCAGGTGTGTTTCAGTGTCAAAGCTGTGGGCGGCAGCAGCCATAAACTCACGCCGGTGCTGCCAAGACAGGCCAGGGCCGCGTTGTGGAGGTGGCTAGCCATTGACATACTTTATGACAACACTATAGCACTGCAACAGTAGAGATACGAGCACACTAGGGCCTGTGGCCAGAATAGGAGTATTCTCTCTGGGTATTCTGTTGTAAATAATTCCAGCCGGCAGTGTGTGACCTGCTGTAAAAAAAAAAAAAGAACACGAGAGCGAGAGAGAAAGAAAAAAGCATGCCGTTATCTGCTTCACAGCTTTCAGTATTTATAGAGCATTTGAATCAAAGAGTTGAACAACAGAAGCCTAGACTGGGGGAAACAAGTACTAAAATATCACATAATGACACCAGGTCTGCCCCTTTGTTATGCTGCTGTCCAGCTAGGATTTGCGCTTTTGATGAATTCTAATCATGTTCCTTTTTAAGTGATGGTGGGTGTTCCCAGAGCGACCACAGACGTTAATCCAACATCATTATTTTTAATTGGCTGTATCATGAAATATCATTAAATTGCATGTCATATTGTCCTCGCCAGAGAGCAGTGGCATTCTGTGACCCACTATTGCCAAATATTTAAATGAGGACCTTTTGCAAAACACAAATGTCAGGGATATGTCAGGATGCATTGTGGGTACATTTTGTGATGCGTACAGTTAGAACATCACCAGTGTTTTACAGTGAATGTGCGTACAGGGATTCTGGGAGCCAGGAACTTTTTTCCCCTTATTGTTCCTTTATTGAGATTCACCTTTGTGAAAAACATACGAACAGCCAAACCTAAATCTACTGTAGAATACAAAAGGGCCAGCCTTTCCTTATGAAAAAAATAAAAAATAAAATGAAACGCCAGTGTATTTGAAAGCAGCTTTTATCCTCTATATGAAAACCTAATCAGTTTGCCTGATTGCAATGAGTGGCCTTTTGTAACATCTTTAATCCAGTGAGTGTTTTAAGAAGTGCATAATTGAAATTCTGTTCAGGACGGCTGCAATTTCCAGTAGCAGAATAATGAGCTGTGGGTTGGCCATGGTTGAAAGTGTGAGCGACTGTTTTAAAATGTGCCACGTGACAAACCTTTGATTGGTACGCCAGAGGCCCGAGCCTATATTGACATGCGTCTCTTTATTTAGCCCTCACCCTCACTCTGCTGTTCCTAATTAAGCAATCAGACAGATTTAGGATCCATTAATGATGTCATTGTCATGCTAATTGCTGCTCAGTGTTACTGAAAGTATGGCCAGACCTTGTGAAGTGTGCCGGTTGATTTCTGCATACTGCAGCATCTTTGAGAATATGTGTTGCTGCAGCCTCTGTCAATGGTGGGTTCGTAGGTTCAGTGTGATGCTAAAGTAAACTATTCAGCGAATTAGGATGCTCTTTACAGTCAGAACAACAAACACACAGGGTTGTGTTACTGTAAGGGTTAGAAAAGGAGACACAAACAGAAAACCCAGTGTCTGACTTGCTCTACTTCTCTAGGGTGTATATTTACTAAAGAGATTTTGAGAGTACTTTTTGAGTCTATATTTGTTGTAAACAATTGAATTGGTTCATCTGAATGTTTTTACACATTTTCGGCCATTTCCCCCTGCTGGAAAGAAGGCACACGGGGTGAATCCTTAAATCAAGTCAGCACCACTCTCACTTTGAAAAGTTTCAAAGAAGCTGTCTGTCCTGTGAAATCACTCTTGGTAGCAGAAAAGAGAGCTGGAGGTGTTAATTTCATGGGTTAGGTCTTAAAGTGAGCTTCACAATTTTCTCTCTTAGTAGATTAGTGGAAGGTTTCCCTGTCCTCAGGTATGGTGCCCTTCTCTGACTCATCACCCCCTCCCGACACCCCTCACCTTTCCACCGGCACGTCATACACACTCTCTCTCCCCCAGTCCCCTCCACCCCCTCCACCAGCCTCAGCCCATGGAGAGCTGTGCACCGAGCCTCTTCTACCTAATGTTACAGTATGAGTCCCAGGATCTGTAGTATGTCTGCTCTGGGGCGATGACGGTCATATCAACCCTTACAGCCGTGAACACACTGGCGAGGCATTATCTCTGGCTGTAGG